>JAAXCT010003182.1:0-42020 GCA_012490785.1 Eragrostis nindensis | reverse complement strand
TTGATTGCATATTCGCCCATAGCCCAAGGTACAATGTTTTGTTATATGCATTGACTACTTGTATGTTAAGAATACCTTTCCTGTTCAAGAGTAACTGTATATACTGAAAGCGCATGTATCTAGTACATCTGCTCTGTTGAAAAACTCTCTAACATCGTGCAGACCAGTTATCTATTTCAGAAACTTAATAATGGCTTGCTCAAAGGATGTTAATTTCACTTCAGTTCATACCACCCAATACTGGATCCTATACTGATATTCTGTTTCCTCTGTTCAGGTGCCCTGACTGGAAAATACACTCCGGAGAATCCCCCGACCGGTCCTGTGGTCGGATATACACCAGAATTCTTGACTAAGGTACTGCATTTCCAACCATAAGCTTATCGCACCTTTGGTCCTTAACGCTCTGCTGACTGAGGTGCTTCCATTATGCCATGCAGCTTCAACCGCTTATTAACAGGATCAAGGAGATTGGGGGAACTATGGGAGGGACCCCAACTCAGGTGCTCTTTCTATCTTTCAGCATTCAGTTTTGTACAATGTGTTTCTCTTGCAAAAGTGCAGTGGCAGGCAGTGGCAAATGAATTTTCACATCTTCAGACATAACGTAGAATAAAGTGACTAGCAGAATAGAAACACAATACTCATGTGAAGCAGCAATAGCAGTTAAACTGACAATTCTTGGTTATATGAAGTCCAAAGAACATTTGGTTCACTCAAGTAGTTTTCCCTGACAGCATTTCACTGTGCACTAAATTTGTTTCAGGTGGTTCTGAACTGGCTGGTGTGCCAGGGCAACGTGGTGCCCATCCCGGGCGCCAAGAACGCGAGAGAGGCCAGCGAGTTCGCCGGCGCGCTCGGGTGGAGCCTGACGGACCAGGAGGTGGAGGAGCTGCGGTCCATGGGCGCGCGAGGTGAAGCCGGGTCATCGGCTTCCCGGTGAGAAGTTGTTAAAATCAAACGTCCTGGCTTGGCTGCAGCAGCGAGAAAAATTTTGGTTGCCTGAAAGACCCTGAACTAGTGAAACACATGACCCCAGGCTAGACTGTATAGATATAGGCAAAAAACTGTCAACGTGACTAAGCAACGGATGATTTGAAAAAGAAACAGGATACTAGTACTACTTGTTCAGTCAGTAATTCAACGCCATGGTCGCATGAGCGCGCAGCAAGTCATGCTAGATGCGGTATCTACGGCCATGGTGACGTCGCCGGAGCGCTACGTATCGTGTCGGTCGTGATATATGGTGAGTGAAGCACTGGAATCTGAAACGACGCGGGACGCGACGGCGGTCTTCTCCTGCAGAAGAAGGGCACGAACTGAGACTGAGAGTCGATGCGTCGTGTCAACGGCTCCTGCAGGCAGCGCTGGTGAGTGCGTGTATGACCAGTACAGCACGGCTCCGCTGCTCGCCGGACAACAGAGCAGATCGACTTCTCTTCTCCAAGTCCATGTGCATGGGCCTCCTCGAGCCGTTGACGGCAGCTTTTGATGAACCGGCTAGCACTAGCAGCTCCCCGGCCCGGTCGGTGCTGTGGTCTCGCCGTCTGGATCTGTCCGTCAGGCTCGGCTCAAAACAGAGACCCGAGCGTACCGTGGCCTTGCTTGCAGTGGATGAATGATATCTTGCGTGGTCACTGTTCACGCACAATACAAACTACGGTGGACGACGGTATGGAAGCTAGTGGTGTTGTTGAAACCGGAGTTTTGCAAGTGTACGCATTGTGCCTTGCTGGGCGTAAACCGTGTGCTCCGGTATCGGAAATTCAGCTGTCCTCCGCGGGCTATGCCTCCGGTTATCTCGACGGAGCAAAGCCCCGTCTTGTTTCCTGGGGATGTGTGCCCGTTTCGGTGGTGACAGATTCTTTAAACGGTGGTGAACAGATGCTTTGCACGGGCCCACCATTAGGTACAGGTGGCGCATATGGAGTAACATGCTGACAGGCACAGATATGAAACAGTGTTTCTCGCTTCTCTCTTCATTTTTTATTTTAAAAATATGTGCACCTTGTAGATGGAACCATTGATTTATTTTTCTCCCAAAATATGTACTTCATGCATGTTAGTATCCAATATGATGCGCAAAATTAAGTGTATCTACTACTAATTTTTGTGAAAAAAATGTATCTTCTTGCTAAAACAACTAGGCTTTATTTTCTTTAAAAGTTGTGAATCGTGCATATCACGGAACATGATGCACAAATTCAAATGCCACATGTAAAGTTTTTTGGATTGCAAAAACATACGCATTTTGTACTAGAAGGAACCACTGACTTTTTTTTTTCTCTTCATAATGCTTTGTGCATGTTACGGACCATGCACCTTCAGGTGTTTTTTGTGCTCTCGCGACGCATTTGTACCATAAAACTTGCACAAAGAGTTTAAAAAAAAATTATGACTGGATAATTCATATTATCATGTATTAAATACAAAAATTGAGATGCAACAAATATTTTTTGAAATGTTTTATGCAACTTTTGTGGTGCATCTGGCCAAATACTTGTGCAAGATGCATTGAAAAGAGAAAATCGGTTTCAATAGTTGAGATTGTATCTATTCATTTCGACTCAATCTGCTAATTTAAACTTAGATTTCTCATTTTTCACTGCTTCTTGCAAAAATACTACTTGATGCATCTTAAATATTGCATGATAATAATTAATAACAAGCGTTGTGCACCCACCTCGTGGTGAAATACTTCTAGAAGACGCATTTTGAAAAAAGAAAACATCAATATTAATAGTTAAGAATTGTAACTATTCATTTTCGGCCCACGATCCACTAGTACTATTCAAACGTGGATTTCTCTTTTTCATTGCGTATGCAAAAATACTTTGCATTTTTACATGATAATAGTTGATAACATGCACCGTCGCAAGCACTTTGTTGGATTTTTTATGCAATTTTTATGGCGCATCTTGTGGTAAAATACTTAGGGTGTTCGGTTTTAGGCGTCTAAATTTTAAAGAGGTCACATTAAGAGAATCTATCATTTATACGTACTAAAGAAAATTAAATTATAAAACTAATTAAACAGCGATTAGAAGATGGTTACTATAGCATCACTATAGCAATTATATAGATTAATTAGGCTAGATTCGTCTCGCAAATTAGTACTCATTTGTTTCAAAAAGGTTTTGTCATTAACTAATCAAATATTTTTAAATGTGAAGATTCATTTTGATATGACAGTGCTAATTGTAGAGAGGAGGACCGAACACACCCTTATGCAAGAAGCACCGAGGAGGACAAAATCGGTTTGACTTGTTGTGGACTGTAACTGTTCATTTTGCACGAGCGATCCCCGGAACATTCATGAGCTTTCTTTCTCATTAGGCCCTGTTCGTTTCCTCTCCTCTAAATTTTAGACCTGTCACATTAAAAAATCTCTCTATTTAAAAATATTTGATTAGTTAATGACAAAATTTTGACAGATGATGTTATGCGAGACGAATCTAATGAGCCTAATTAATCTATATTTTGCTACAGTAATGCTACAGTAACCAATCGCTTATTACCCTCGTTAGATTTGTCTCGCGAATTAGACGGTTAATTCTGAAATTGTTTATAATTACTTTGTTTAATACTTCTCAGTTATAAAATTCTCTTTAATGTGACCCTTTTAAAAATTAAACCTTTGAAAACGAACACCCCTTATTGCATCTCAAATATTGTATGATAATAGATGATAACATACACCCACTTTGTTGGAATTTTATTACTAGTACAGTTCCTATACACTCGGAAAAAAATAGTGTACTGTACCCTTCCTACAGCTCTCCTCCTTTCCACACTCTTCTCTTCATTTACTCTATGCGTGGCCCTCACTCGCCAGTGCATTAACTCCCAGCCACTGGAAAGCCCCAGCCTGATATCACTAGACCACTGTTGCACACAAATCTTACAAAACGACGGCCGTACAGATATCCGGATGCATAGCACCGCGGAGGACAGGAGCCGCACTCCTCCGGTATTTGCCTCTTGGTCGGCTGGAAGAAGAAGCATGGACCTTTGGGCACGTGGGCCCACACGTGCAACTTGCGCCGCTCGTATCAGGCAGGGTCGCTGCGAAAATATCGCAAGTCCGAATCGGATCCTTTTGGTTGGATTGGGACGCATATGCTGAGATCGGAGGAGGCCGAGCGGCCGAGCGCCGACAACTTGTTCAAGATATTTTTTTTGCGAAAAAGGGGAATTTCATTAATATTGAAGCAAATTACATCCCTAGATTACAAGAGCATCCCAATCAACGCCAACTCCATTGATGGGAGACAAGAAACCTTGAAAGAGCCGAAATTCCACCATCTAGTATCACCATCCCAGACAGATATGCCACGGAAGAGAACTCCGATCTGAACGAACATGGCCATCTCACCATCCACCCACCGCCATCCTCATCTCCGACGAGGAAAACTGAAACCCAACCCTTTCGCAAAAGAGGGGTAGACCGATATTCCACATGCAAAACACGATGAACTTGCCGCCGTCAAGCCCGTAGCCGAGCTCATCGTCGCCTCCTCCACCATATCCGACATAGGAAAAACAAATCCGAGCGACATCCAGATGGATATCACCGGAACCGAAGTCTCACTAGCCCACAGCCATGGCCAAGAAGAACCATGACAAGACAAAGAGGGGCCGGAGTACCTTATTCTTCATCATGATGCCGCCTGCGCCTTCGACTCGCCACCACCGCGGAGACGCCTTGTCCTCCAGTGCTCCATGCCGACGAAGTTGATGAGCCGCACAAACCGCCGCCACCTTCTTGGATCGAACCACTAGAGGAACCCTAACCCTAACAAACCACCGTGGCCGCCGTCAAAAGCAACCACCACGGAAGACCTAACTCTATCTAAACTTAAGAGCGAACAAAGTGGACGCCGGATGCCGGGCCTCCCTCCTCCGCCGATGGCGAGGCCGCCGGAGGCGAGGGGGCCGACAAGTTTTTCTTCAGGAGCCGCCGCCGCCGCCTGCCTCTGTCTTTCTTTCCGTAACTTGTTCAAGATATTGACAAGAGCTCCATGAAACCCTTATTATTATCCGAAGCTTTGCTAAAACACGCCAGTAATAAATCCTTCCGGTGATCACCGCAGTGTTAGATTGAGCTTTCCAACAAGGATTTGCTCCGTAACCCGAAAGGAAGCTCCTAGCTCAAGTTTGCGAGATGAGTAGTGTCACTAGCGGAAACTAGCATAGGCAGAGGTAGTGGAGCCAGAAAACCATCACGAGAGGTGGCTTAGTAACAGTAAATAGGTCTTGAGGGAGAGCTAAACTGCAAAATACACTAATTACATGGTGAATTTTCGTGTTGAATAGAGTTGTGCACCAAGCATTGAGGGGCTAGCGCCCCCTCCCACCTAGCATACAGGAGTAGTATTAGGTATGCTTATTCCGATGATCGTTTTTTCCATTGATGGCGATGTTGAAAATATCAAAAGTAATTGTTTTTTTAGATCATTCATTTTGTTCAAGCTTTTTTCGTAAATATGTCTTGATCAAAGTATGCGAAAAAAATAAAAAAGTGTCAAACTTGATGTCTAAAATAACTATTTTAAGACGGAATAAGTAGTTAATTTACTAGTACTTTTTATACTGTGTGGCGGAAACAAATACTCCCTTATCCTAATATCACAGAAAGGCGTGTGAAATATTTATGTACCTCTGAGTCAGTATGTTCACTTAGTATACGGTCCTAGAGTTTTTTTTTCCCTGTTTTGGTGTGTATACACGGTCTTATTTTCCAGTCTGTGTACGCGGGGAGTGTGCTGGTGCCGCGCCGCTCGCCGGCGAGCAGCTCGCGTGAGGGCCCGGTGAACTGACGCGCACGGAAAACCCAAACGGGGCGGGACGTACGTGTGAGGTGATGCGACCATGATCTCCTCTGCTGCGGGATCGGCTCGCTCGTCGCGTCGCGTCGTGTCGACGCAGGCGCGTGCATGGCAGCCAGCACGACGACCCGCCGGCTTCTGTTGCATCTCCACGTGCCTGCGTCGGGAACCCGCGCCCTTCTTCTGACTATACGGGCAGCCGCGTCCAAGAGAAGAAGAGCAGGTGAGGAACCGCAGGTCTTGGACCACCTGTCAGTCTCGTCGCACCTGGTCAAAGGGCGTACTGAGTGTAGTAGTACGACGTGATTCTCTTTCCAGTTCACCGATGGGCAAAAGAGATGAAGACTCCCGCGACCGCGAGGCTGATGCGTTCCCCACAGTCAGTCCCATACGCCTACAAAGATACTCCTAGGCATCCGTATGGTATCGTACGATCCCGTGTCCCTGCATCGGCCTAGCGGGCTCACGACGTTGCACATCCAGATCACCTCGTGGTTTCGATCAACAGTCAACAAATACGGTTCACGATCACAGGAGCTGTCCAGCTGATGGTTTGAGATCTTAGGCCCTGTTTGGATACAAAGTATTTTTGTAGTTTTAGATGAATACCATGGTTTCTTAAAAATACCATAGTATTAAAAACTTTGAGGTGTTTGGGTGCAACAAACGTTACAGTTTTGTAAACCGAAGTATAGCAAATACCATGGTATTTTTGGAGTTTTAAAAAATCCACTCCACACCTCTTTTTTTCCAAAACCGAGCCAACTGACTGCTGCATGCGCATGGACACCATGCCATGCCGCTCACGTTTCAACCAGCCGGCACGTTTTGTCCATTCTTTATGAAATAAACACACGAATGTACTTATTTCATTTCTACTATAATAGATAACAAACTTTGATGCATGCTGTTTGATCCGAATTTCGAAGTTTTGAAACGTTAGTTTAAACATAATCAAGTTGGACATGTTGGTTATCTCCTCAAAGAGATACTGCACTAAATACTAGAACATCCAAACACACCTCGGTTTTTGTTAAACTACAACAAACTGTGGTATTGCAAAACCGTAGTATATTTTGGATGCGATAGTGGAAACCATGGTTTTCAGATACTGTGGTTTGCAAATGCCATAGCATCCAAACAGGCCCAGCGTCAGGGTTTGCAAAAGCGCAGCGAAAACGTTTTCGTTTAGGTTTTAGATAATGTACTCATCTGGCTCGGTTATGTTTATTGCACGCTTTTTCGACGAACCGAACCTAAATAGTACTGCAGCAAAAACTATTTCCGCTCGATTTTTATGATTATATGTCTTTTTACATGTCACTAAGCCGAATGTAAAACTCGTGGTAAAGTGACTACGTACACACATCGATGACATATAGATTTTGCGGTGGCACAAAACGGAGTGCCTCAAGTTTATTATACTCGCTCGCGTCAAGAACCTCAGAGTTTGAGAGCTCTCACAATTCGTCTAAAATAGTGAAATCCCCACGTCAGCCATTTCGTTTTTTTTTTTGAGGCGACGTCAGCCATTTCGTGCATGGGTGCACGCTCGCATATAATGTTTTCCATTTTGGAACAAATTAGGTTGGCTCAAAACTTAGCATTTCCTCGGTTTTCAAAATAAGATTATTTTAGCGAACGGGCCTGTGACCAGTGGGTCACTAGCACCTCAGTAGCACCAGGCTTCAGTAGGAGGTCCCAGGTTCAAACTCCATCGGAAGCGAATTTCGGAGGGATTTTTCAGGAATTTTCTTGGACGACTGCAGCCTCAACACGTGTTGGGGACTAGTGTCTGAGACCATCTCTTCAAAGCAGGCATGTGAGGGTGAGTGTAGGGATAGGATTTAGCTTGTGCATAGGTGTGTGTGTGAGTGTGGTGTTGGGTGCGTGTGTGGGGTGTGTGTCTATGTGTAAGTTCAGATTCTACAGCTTGTACTCTATAAGTGAGGCTCTCTCTCTCTAAAAAAAATAATTATTTTAGCTTCGGACATCAAAACTAAGGGGAGATAAAAAAATTAGTAGAGAGCGCGCGCTGAAAACGACGAGTAGTGAAGGAGGAAAGAGATAGAGAGAAACCTGCACCAAAAATTAACAATGACATTTATTTTGAAAAAACTGAGTCGTGTTAGAATAGCTGCCCAATTCGGAGTGAAGTTGAAATTCGACCTCCCCGAATTGTAGCACGCGCAAAACAATACCACTGGCACCAACAACTGGCTTGGCCTTTAAATCGGATTTGCCCACCAACGGTTAGTCCATAGCAGATGCGGGGCCACAAATGAGCAACGATCACACTTGCACTGCTGCTGTAGTCGATGTGATCAGTAGGAGTAGTGTGAAATTGTAACTTCCTGGGTCTTGGCTAGTGGTTAAGACATCCGAGTAACACCTTTCAGGTCCTGGGTTTGACTCCCTGTGGGAGCGAATTTTCAAGGATTTAACGGCATTTGTGCTTTCAGTGGTAGGCGACGCTCCCGTCGACAGCGAGGCGCCAGTGGTGACTTCGTATCTCTAGATTTGCCGGCTCAGTCTTCGAAGATGCTCATAGGGGTAGAGTTTGCGTACGTGTGTTCATAGGGGTGAGTGTGCATGCGTTGTAAGTGTCTGAGTTGTACTTTGTAATAAAAAAAAAAAACTTCCTGGGTTGACGCACGCAAAATTCAGCGCAACACCTCCGTTGAAGCATTCTTGCGGAAAATGAAACCCAGGCTCAGGAGATTGACATTGGTGCTGTTTTGGTGTCAGAGAAAATCTCATTTTCCTTCCAGTTGCCGATTCCGAGGGGCTGACAGTGACGCATCCAAGACCAAAGATTGCCGACAACGATGTCAACTCGTTCCCCCATCCATACAAATGCTGGACAACCGCTACTGTGCTCTCTCTCCGAGAGACCAAACAAAACCATACCGGGCGAGGCAGCCGACTGGCTGTAGCGACCTCTGAATCTGAGAAACCAGTTTGCTCTGATCATCGCTGGTTTTTGCTGCAGCAAGTTGCAAAAGCAGAGCTCTACAAGAAGAGGTGAGCCCTCAGCTTGATCTCACATTCTTTACTTGTTCTCTCTCCTTCTGCTGTTCCGCCTCCTCCTCTATCATCTGAATCGTTTATAGGCATTAAGTACTTAGGTGCCGCCGGTTCCAAGAAGTGGATGCTCGCCATGAACGGCGGAGCGAGGCCGGCGCCGAGCCAGAAGAGACCCCTCCCGTAAGAAAAGCTTCCTCCTTTCCTTCGATTTCTTCACGTGCGTCCGTGCGTGCCGTGTTTGATTCGATTTCTTGCCATCTTGTTCCGCTCGCTCGGCGCAGCCCGGACGGCGAGCTCGTGGAGCTGCTGTGGCAGGACGGGGCGGTCGTGGAGCACTCGCAGGCGCAGGCGCACCACCACCACCACCAGCAGCTGCGGGCGTTCGGCGGCGACACGGGCGCCAGCGACGTCACCGGGGAGGAGGCGGCGGCGTGGCTCCCGGACGCCGGCGCGCTGGGCGCGGACATGTACGCGCAGCTCTGGCGCAGCATCGCGCACCTCGAGGGGCGGGTGGACAGGGACGCGGCAGCGTCCACCCGGCCGCCGGCGAGCAGCGGCGCCGGGTCGAGCCGGACCGCCGGCGAGGTCGGGTCCAGCTTCTGCGGCAGCAACCTCGTGGCGGCGCCGCCGGCGCTGCGCGTGGACGATGACATCGACGACGCGGCGTTGCCGCTGCCGGGCGCGTCCACGTCAGGGTGCAGCGCCCTGCTCAAGAGGAGCAGGGACGAGTTCGACAGCCGCAGCGAGGTTTTGTTCTTGATTCGTTTTCGGTGGCAACTGGTTATGCTTGCTTCAGTTCAGTTCGATTGGTGACGAAAGAAGGAATTTGCAGGACGCCGACTTCGATGCCGTCGACGAGGCCCGGCCGTCGAGGCGGCCGGCGTCGTCAAAGCGCAGGACGCGCGCCGCCGAGGTTCACAACCTGTCGGAACGGGTGAGTCTTCAGAGCTTTGGTGACATTTGCAGCAAACATGGTTGGCAAATGTGTGTTATTGATTTGTTTTGATGTAACCTGTTGCAGAGGAGAAGGGACCGGATCAACGAAAAGATGCGCGCATTGCAAGAGCTCGTGCCTCACTGCAACAAGGTCAGGAAACAATCCATCTCGCATGCTACCATGTTCTTCTCCAGATTATTCCTTTTTAGCAGTATTTTTGACTAAGCTGATTGCTCAGACCGACAAAGCGTCGATACTAGACGAGACAATTGAGTACTTGAAGTCCCTCCAGTTGCAAGTTCAGGTACGAAATGACAATTACTATTTTTTCGGCATATAAGCAACATTACAACCTTCTTGATCAGTAGTAGCATTGGTAGGTGATTGATCTGATTCCTTCGGTGCAGATCATGTGGATGACTACTGGTGTGGCACCGATGATGCTCCCCGGTGCCCACCAACTCATGACTCCGATGAGCATGGGCTTCAATTCATCATGTATGCCACCCACGACCCAAGTTTTAAGTCAGATGCAAAGAGTGCCGCCCTTCATGAACAACCCGTTACTGAACCAGATGCCTCAGGTCCCGTCTGCAGCTACCAATGTACCCTGTATGGCAAACAAGGTTCAGAACAATTGCTTAGCTGAGCCAAGGAATCCCTTCCTTCGTCACAATGACGCACTAGCAGCAGCACCCGAGGTTACTGTCAGAGTTATATCCTTATTTCCTTATACTTCAGGCTTCAACCTGCTTAACTCAGGGTTGCATTTCTCTGCAGTTGCCAAGTTTGTTTGGCTATGGATCTCAAATGTCACAACAGACTGGTGGTGCTGCTCCAGCTTTGGAGGCTGAGCTACCATCGTCCTCTGACGGAACAGGAACAACTTAAGAACATTGACATTCAGTAAGATGTTTACAGGTCAGTGCACGGTTTCATTGTTAGTAAACTGAAACCCAAGTGATGTGTGTGTGGATGTTCATACCAGTACACAAGCATAGTTGTTTGGTACTTCAGTTGTGTTGTGTGTAGAATCGTACCATTTTTTAAGAATCCTATTTTATCTCCTTGGAGTGTAACAAATTGTCGTTATTTGATTAGATGCATCATCGGATAGTTCAGTGTTTGATATTTAGTTCTGCTTTGGCAGCTTGCTGTCCTATCAAATCAATATATGAACTCTTGCGGCGGCGGTTATACATCCATATCATTCTATCGCTGTTACATTCACTGGACTGTTTGGTCAGATTAGCAAAAACAAGTGGACTAGTTTACAAACAATTGGGTTCAGCATCACTTTCTTGATACTGACAAGATAAGGAGTGCAATAAGGACTTCCATGAGGGCAGCAACTAGTGCACATAAAATGGGCATCATGAATCGCTTCCTTGATGCTGCCCATTTCATATTAACAACCGACATCTTCTTAGCGTTATCTCCGAAAGAACCATAATTGTGTACTTCAGTAGGCTGCTGTAGATGCTAATGATATCCTTACCAAATAAGACCTGACCGTATGACCCCATGACCCTTGCAGCCTGATACTAGTATTTAAGCTTGTAGTTTGTATTGGTTGACCACCCAAACATAACTTCAGATGTCAGGGGAAAAAGGACATGTGTACCTTGTAGCATGGAGGAAATAGGATATTTCAGCATAGAAAAAAATCCAGGCATTGGTCAGCGAGCAATAGAATATTATTGAAACCGTGTTTTGCTCTTTCCTTTCGTTATCATCTTTGACATGTTTGATGTGCAGTGATCACCCGGAAAGCAGCAAGGGGGGAATGCACAGAAGAAGTCAGAGTGGTCCAACAAGAATCAATTATATTGAATTACATACTAAGATCAGTGTGCTGTAAGCCCAGGGGCAGACCATGCATCCTTGAGCATTTGGGCACCTCTGACCTACCACCACGTATGCGGCGGCATCGTGCGGACACTGTTCTTATCTGAAGAATAGTACTATTGGATACTTGAACACACCCTTTCTGTTTCTGGAAGGGTTTGGTGGCCTACAGGAGAGAGGGCACGATGAACATGGCAAGGCCATCAAGATGATATGGTTCTGCTAGACTTGCTACAGACATAGATATGAATTATGATAGTGCTCAGTGATGATGCATTCAGTTCTATAAAAAAATAGTGCAGGGTGATGCCACGAGCACCCTCTTCTTTCTGCTGATGTTACACCAACGCGTTACATGATGCCTGGCGAGACTCCGCGTCTGCTGAGATATTGTGGGTGTGGATTGTCCAGTTGCAAATTTTACCATCTCTGCTTCAGCTATTGTTTATTCAGTTCAAGGATGCAACGGTAAGCAACCGTTGTCAGGATACTTTGGGGATCAAGAATGCTGCAAAATGCACTGCAGCGAATAATTATAACTTGTGGAGGATGAACAGAATCATGTGATTCTTACTCCAGGTGGCACATCAAGATTTCTTGACATGCACAAATATCGCATGAATTTCGCACCTAAACCTATGGCTGCCGCATCTGGATGGATCTCCTGGTACTAAGTTGTTCCATCGCTGTTGCTTTCGCCTCACCTTACATGTAATGATGTACCTTTGGCTGAGCCTAAATTATTCATGACATTGACAGATTAATCAGTATCTAAATTTTTGTGTTTATTGTGAGTTGGCATCAATACGACTGGAATTTTGTTTTTGCAGTTGTTCTTTTGAACCTTTTGCAGTTTTAAGTTGATAAACGTTTATCATGTCACGGTTGCATATTGTTTTCTTAATATGAACGTTCATTTTTTTCACTACATCATTGGAAGCAAGAAGGGAAAAATTCTGAAAAAAAGAAACTGGTCGTCATCGTCTCGAGAGAGAGCTTCTGGAAGAATAAAGGGAAACATGGAAATCCACCAAAAATGAAAATTGGCTTCGCCCGGGTTCGAACCGGAGACCTTCAGTGTGTTAGACTGACGTGATAACCAACTACACCACGAAACCGTTGCTTGTTGAATGTAATCATACATTATACAAATAAGTGTAGCCGTCATCAGACGGACGATAAGCCATCATCATTCTTCTCTTCGGCTCTGAGATGCGTCGCCTCGCTATCTGACGGTGCTCAGTGCTAATTTGTTTTCAAACTTTACTTTTGTTATATAAGTTTCTTTATCGTCGAAAGCACCAAAGGGGTGGTGGCGCAGTTGGCTAGCGCGTAGGTCTCATAGCTGAAGCGAGTGATCCTGAGGTCGAGAGTTCGAGCCTCTCTCACCCCAATTTTTTTTTCCCATTTCGTTTGGTTTCTTCATCCATATTTGCACTAAACACAAGCTTTAAGTGCAAGCTGCCTTTTCTCTTTTTTTTTTCTTTTGGATAAAAATGGTACACCGTTACGCAACGCATCTCTATTTCAGCTTCTTGTTTCCACCAAGCAAAAAAACATCAGGCCAAA
This sequence comes from Eragrostis nindensis, assembly GCA_012490785.1. Lineage (NCBI taxonomy): Eukaryota > Viridiplantae > Streptophyta > Magnoliopsida > Poales > Poaceae > Eragrostis > Eragrostis nindensis. Next base: position 28,811 of record JAAXCT010003182.1, on the reverse strand, counting down.
ATGAACATAACACTTGTAAATAGTTTCCATTATCTAAAAAAAATGAACATAACACTTAGGCACTAATTGATGACAGAGCAAGGTAACCTTGGCAACTCAAATGCGCCAAATTGTTTTGGTGGAGCCACAAGGGCAACCGAACCCTTACCTAGCCGCTTCAAAGTCTCCTACCCTGCCCCGTTCCCCCATCTGCGGCCGATCGATCATTGCCATGGCGCTGCGCTATCTCACGGGAAGAGTCGGCCTCACAGCTCTTCGGCGGGCGTCGCCACCGTGCCCCGGCGTGTCCTGTCGGTGTAAGGTGCGTTCCTTTCTGGATCGAATGGATCGGCCGCGTGGCTCCTCGTCGAGCCATCATCGACCTGCGCGTGCAGTGCATGCACTGACCATATCCCCAGGTAGACAGATCTTTATATATTTTAATCTTGTGATCGTTCTAGTTCAGCATTACGCTAGACGTGCTGCCATCAATCAAATCTCAATTAATAGTACGCGAGTAACGGATTCCATAATATTGCCACCTTGTTAACTGTACTAGTAATAAATTACTATTAGACTGACTCCAACAATATATTGCATATTGGAGAGGCATAGAAGAGTTTGGATGGCGTCTACAGTAACCGAAAGGGCATCCATATCTCGTTGTCTCCAACAACGCGAAAGCCATACGGATCGGTATCGCCCGCGCCGCCCTCCGCCGCCCACGCTGCTCGCCGCCTCCCGAGCGCCTGAGCGAACGCGAGCCGCACCCCTCCGCGCGTTCTTCCTCCTCTCGCCTACTCCGGCGCCTCTGCAGCTCGTTCGCCACCGCTGCCCTTGCAGCACGCGCTCAGCTACAGGAGCTCGAGAAGCTGCAGGTCGCCGACAACACCTCCCAACAACCACCACCAGCAGCTCGCGCATCGCATCGCATTTTGTTCCTCCAGCGAATCTCCATCGCAAAGCTCACCTGGCTGTGCAGCCCGCACCAAGCTCAGCTTGCTGTGTAGCACCACATCGAGCTGCTTCAGCAACGAATGCACATCCAGCCAGGACCCTCATCTGCCCTGATTTTTTGCCCAGATTGATGCTTGTGACTGGTAAAATGGATTTGATGGAAGGTTTAGAAGGTAAGGGTATGATCGATTTCGTCGATTTTATAGTCTGTGCTGCGAATTTTGCGATTTTGTTGCTTTCGGTTGGAAAGGGGAAGGGGATTTTGAGGAGGAAGAAGAAGCACCAGGAGAAGAGCGCCTAGAGGCGGCCCAGCTCACCTCCGCGCCGCCCTGCTCCTGCTCGCGCCGCCCTGCTCCCGCGCCGCCCTGCTCCTGCTCGCGCCCGCGCCGCCCTGCTCCCGCTCGCCTCGCGCCCGCGGCGCCCTGCTCCCGCTCGCCTCGCGCCCGCGCCGCCCTGCTCCCGCTCGCCTCGCGGCCCCGCCGCCCTGCTCCCGCGCGCCCAGCGCACCCGCGCGCACGCGCCGCCGCGGCGCGCTCGCCCGCGCGCTCACGCGCCGCCGTGCCGTGCTTGCCCGCGTCGCCCCCGGCCGCGCACTCGCCGCATCCCCTGCACGACCGAGTGGACCGAGCCAAGGCACAGCGGGCCGAGCCAGGGCAAGCTGCCCTGCCCTGCTCCACGCGCCGCCCCGTGCCCCGACGTGCACATCTCGATCCCAATCGCGCCGCGTGGGAAGAGCTCGTCGAGCACCGGGAAGGAAGCGGCGTCAAGCAGCGCCGTGGAGCGGTGTGCGCATGTTGAGGCGCACCACCGTGGACACCACCGCCGCTGGCTCCTGGTCCGCCGCCGCGTCCCCTCGCCCTGCACACGCGAGCCTGCTCGTGCCCGCGGCAGCGCGTCCGCCTCTCCCTCTCGTCCCCGCCGCGCCCCGGCCGCCGCGCGAGCCCGCCGTGCCGCCTCCGCGGGAGCCACCGCCGCGCCGCCTCCGGACAAGCCACCACCGCGCCTCGGCCCCCCCGCGCGCCTGCAGCGTCGTCTCCGGGCCTGGAGCGTGCGCGCGTACCTGGCGCGAGCGCGGCCAGCGGCAAGCTCGCCCTCGCCTGCGCCTCCCCTGCTCCTCCGTGCCGCCACCTCCACGCGCGCGCAGGAATGCATAGGAGGAGAGAGGGAGTCCAAAAATGGACTCCCTCTCTCCTCCGAGGCAGAAATGGATGACCATTTGCCTGCTCTATTGGAGGTGGGAGGAACGATGCACAGTGTAGAATCTAATCCAAATATGGCTTTGGCTCCTCCTGTTGAAGTCAGCCTTAGCGTGCAATTTCGATACTCAAAATACAGGATACATGTAGGTCGATATATAGATCTGCAGACTGCAGTTCCGCCCTATCCGTTGTTATAAAATTTGAGCCATGTTCTCATTCACATCCATATTTAAGAAACGCAACCTTAGCTCCGCCAATGTTGTCCTCGATGCGGAGAACTCGTTTTATTGAAATGTATGTATAATATGCGCTCCGAATAGACTAGAGGCTCCTCTTTTTTAATCCTTTCAGTAGTAGTTCTTATGCATTGCCATCTCAGCTGCGTTTCTTTTGATTCTAGGCTGGATACAGCAATGATGCCTGGCAGAAATTGATCTAGAAGCCAAACGGTGTGTTATCTCCAATAGGGCCCTAAACAGGGGCCCTATCTTGTATTTGAAGGCTTCAAGCAAAATAACAGCTCCAGCAGGGCCTCTATCCAGCCTCTTATTTTGTGCAGGCTCTCAAATCCTTCCATCCGGCATGATGTTTTCATGCCCGTGCTTCAGGCCCCTATTCTACAGCTGGCGTGGGACCCATATGCTTTTCTCCCTCCCGCCCACTCTCTCCCCCTCCCGCGCAATCCCTCCATCTCCCGCGCAGATGTTTTGGCTCGCCGGCTCGCCGCCGTCATGGCTTGCCACTTCGGGACCTCGCCGTCGCCTCGATGCGGTACCCCTGCGCCGCCTCGATGCCGGTACCCTGCGCCGCCTCCCTTCCCTCCCTTTTGTTGCCATGGCCGCATATCTGAGGCGCCCCGCCCGTACTGGACTCCCGGCATGGTCGTGCCATGGTCGTCCTCCACGCGCCTTCCTCACCTGCCCACCCCTCATCTGCGCCCCGCCCTGCACTGGACTCCCACCCTCTCCCATGCCACGCGCGGTCATGGCTCGAGCCGCCCGCTGCGCTCGCCAAGTCGCCAGCCGCCTTATCGCGCCCGCTGCTCCTCGCCAGCTCGCCCCGCAGCGAGCTCACCCTCCCCCCTGCGCCTGCGCGACACGGAAGAGGGACGGGGCGGCTCAGCGTGGAGGCTGTCCGGGGGGGGGGGGGGGGGGGGGGGCGGGACGGGGAGAAGGACATGGAGAGGGTGGGCCCGTCGCGTGGGGAGAGGGAGAAGGCGGCGCGGCGCGTGGAGGGGCGGCGCGAGGAGAGGTGGCGCGGCGTGGAGGCCGTCAGGGCGGGGCGGGGAGAGGGAGATGGAGAGGGAGAAGGCAGCGCGGCGCGTGGAGCGGCGGCGCGAGGAGAGGTGGCGCGGCGTGGAGGCCGTCCGGGCGAAGCGGGGAGAGGGAGATGGAGAGGGAGAAGGCGGCGCGGCGCGTGGAGCGGCGGCGCCGGAAGAGGCACGCTCGCCTGTACTGCGATGGTGGAGAGAGGAGAGGGAAGGGAGAGGATAAGATCGGTCGCCTGCCAATGACAAACGGGTCCCACAAAATAGGAGGTCAGATTTACATGTCACTGCTGGAGTTGGAGTCACAAATCGGGACCCTAAATATACAAGCCAGCCTCCAAATGTCCTTTAAAGGCTCTGTTTTACACGGCCTGCTGGAGATGCTCTAACACAAGTAGCTGCAATTGAACAGTCCTTTGCTCTAACAAGGTAATAAATATGCACCTATGAGAATCTTATTCGATTCAAGCCAGATGAAATCATCCTGGTAACATTTGCTTGTTTTGCATTTTTGTTTTTGGTAGAGAGGCATAGATCAAGGAGGAAAGACGAAGGGAGAAGATCGACATCCTGTGGATGTCTGGGTGGTATGGGCCTCGCATTACTCGTTGCTCCTCCATATCTTCCGCGTAGTCTATTGAGCTTGCCACCGAGAAGCCCATTTGAATAGCCTAAGTTTTGGTGGATCCTATATGTAGGGCGGGCTATGATTAAGCTTTGATAGAACAGTGTTTGAGATTCGTGTAACGGTTTAGATTCGCGCAGGTGGAGAAAGAAGGGCTGAGGTGCCGCCACGTGTCAGCTTCTGGTTGGTGCGGGTGAGAGGAGGAGGAAAAAAACGGTTTTCAAACTTTAAACACATTTTTCTCCCAAACCGTAAGTCCGTTTTCGAATCCGTTTGAACCATCGTGTTGTTTAGAATTAATGCTACAAAATGAGATCTAATATGAATATTTTTTGAATTTTTTTGAATTTCAAATTTTTTGTCAACATTTTGAATGTACTAAATCAACATTTTATTTGCACTGTGTCAATATTTTTTATATACTATGTCAACATTTTCGGCAAAAATGTTGACTGATTTCTTAAAATCTTGAAATAGAAGTACAAAAATGTTGACTCTTCTGTTTTAAAATGTTGACGCTCTGACTTGGGCTGGGCTGCTCAGATTTGATGGGCTATTGGGCCGATCTATTTTATGTTAAACATAGGACGTCCTCCGTATACGAGGCCCCCTAAGTTTTGGAATGCGAGTCCTTAAGTGATAAATGCAGGTGCCCTCTATTTACGGTCGCTAAGACAGACTTTGTGCTATGTGAGTCCTAAGTGACATGAAGATAACACATCGAGGGTGCTGTAAGCATATATAATCATCTGTGCTGGTTTAGGTGATTTACCAAAAGAGGCGCTACGCCAGCTCGTGTAGTCCATTAGCTAGTATTATACTGGTACTGAGAAAAATATAACTTTTGTTTCATCGAAATGTTTTGTTAGACATCCGGTAGCTGGCTGTATTCGCTCCAAGGGTCTTTGCATTCACTGTTTTAGTCGGAGCCTTATAAGTGAATATTATTAAGGTTTGTTGTCACAAGTTCTGCGGGTAATTTTGGCCCTCACAGCTTAGTTATGCCAAACTAAATTTTCACTGATACCACTGCACTAGGTGGTACTCCAGGAGGCTTGTATCTTGTTTAGTACTAGTATACTTGTAGAGTTGTAGGGTGGATGCACTTAGTCAACTCGTCAGTTTCCGCTTGTCAAATTCTATGACATTTAGGACAGCTAATTTAATTCAAATTAGCAATATTTGTTCGTCCTAATTAAGAACGGAGGGCGTACATGTTGACCATAGGAGGGACATGAGGATACGAACCGACATAGAGCACGACGTGCAAAAAAAAAAAAAAGTATGAATCCATCCACGACATCGACACATTACAGTCCTAAAAAAAAAAGTATGAATCCATCCACGACATCAACACATTACAGTCCTAAAAAAAAGTATGAATCCATCCACGACATGAGGATACGAACATGCAGCGCTTCTTCACTACATTGAGTTATCAGTCTGCCAGTTCCCAAGTTGCAGCAATCTGTTTTTCAACAAGCATGCATTAGTTCAAGTAGTTATGCAAGCCAGAGAGACTCAGACCAAACTGCAACCGTTTATCATCATATCAAACTACATAGTCTAGTATTAGTACAGTGCAGTAGCATTACTTCTTTGCTACAATCAGTTGCTACTTGTACCCAGGTCATGGCAAAGTATTTCCCAACCATAGGTTAGTTTTAGCATGCTCAAAACACCGTTGTTTACCTATAATCAGTGGCAGCTCTGACATTCTTTCTGTAAGTACGATAGTCACATAATACTAAACTTCACAGTAGACGGAACTTTAGGGGCCACCTGTGTCAATGCCACCCCTCGTGCATAATAGCTCCTGGTAGGATCTTTTGGTTTCTTCTTATCCCAGTAGTAGTTGAAGCCGCGATAGTAGTGTGGATGTGTGTCAATTAGCAGCGTCTTCAACACAGATGACCGCTTGAGTAGAAATAGCAAGAGTAGCGTCAATTCAGATTCCCCGCTAAACCCTCCAATTCTAATACTGCTGAGTCTTTCAGAGGTGAAATTCTCGGGCCATCTTATCTTCAGTTTATGTGGTGGTTCCATGTTGCCATAAACCTGCAAGTCTACAAACATTAGAACCAGTTGCTTGGAGAAACTTATGAAAAAGAACTCTGTAGTTTGCAAGTTGTGACAAAAGGGTACTAGATATGAGCAGCATATATTTATCCATAGAAACCAGCAGGGCTGCGAAATGTTTCAAGAATACATTTTGTTATGATATACTAGATAGAAAATTTGTAAAATCCAATCCAAACTTTGGACAAAATAAATCAAATTTGAACAATGACAGACTGGTAAGGGAAAAAAAAAAAATCCAAAATCCGGATCTTTTAGTGCTGACGATTAGCACGCACAACTTAAATACCTCAAGCTTAAGAGTTTCAACTACAGGGGCAGCTTTAAGGAGATAAGCCACTGATCGAATGCTCTTTCCCCAAGATGAGAAGAGACATAGAACTATTTCCTTCAGACCAGTGAATCTTTCACTGTGTTGCAGTGCATGGGATACCTGGAGTTAGACAAAAAAGCAGAGAGACCAATTCAGCAAGAACACGACTTCAACAACAGATGTTACATGATCAAGTTACAAAATTCTTACATACCTGTAACCGTGCAGGGAATTGCAAGACCAGCGTTCTTAGCTTAGGGAGTGAACCTACGCACTCTAAAGGGCATTCATTCTTCTTCACAAAATGAACTTGGAGTTTGCAAAGTACTGGCGCATATTCATAATTGACATCTACCTTATGTCCCATGTATGAGAAAATATGGAGCTTCGCAGCATTAATACTTATATTAACCATGTTCTTGCAGATAGAAACTTCCAGGGCTACCAATTGTGCATGATAAGTCCTCACATTAATCAACTGATGACATTTTATCAGATACAAATTGCGGAGAACATGGCACCAGCTCATAACATTCATAAAAACTGAATCAACCACTGACACACAGACGAGTGAAAGGGATTCCAGATAAGAGAAGCCACTGAGGTTTGCAGGTGCTGTTTCTAAACTACACTTGTGTAGATACAATTCGTTCAACTGGTAGTCTACCGCATCAACAAAATGCTTCAAAGGGAACTTGTATGGCTCTTCAACCTGTGTGATTGCCATGCCATGGTCGTCACAAAGTGAGATGTGTAGTTTTTGAACATGGGATGCAGCTGCAAAATCAACCCAGTGATCTAGTTCAGAAGCATGGGCCGAGGACAATGGAAATTGAACTCTAAATGTCTTGATTCCATTACCACTATGATGGTCCAAAACCGCATTTACTTTTTGTACGAATTTTGTAGCTTCATCATTCCACAAATCGGGATTTTCATGATAGTTTGACTTTCCTAGCAGCTTTATCCCAAGACCATGGGTGTTAAGGATGAGACAATTAACGTTTTTCCAGAGGTGTCTCCAAGTGGTGGAAAGACTGGCAGTCATTGCAGCTTCCCTTATTGTCGTCAGCGAAAGAATTTCGATCAAAATACGATCTGGTAGAGCACTGATCCTATCAAGATTCTGCAAAGGAACAACATGCTAGTTATTAGGGAACTTTGACATCATTTTTTTTTATACAACGAATGGTACATAATTTTGACAACAAATAACCACATATTGTTCTTTCTCGGCAAACATCTAGCTAACTCATAAAAAATTTATGCTAGAAAGAACATCTGTCATGACGTAATATCATTGGGGACCTAACATATTTTCCTTCAATGTGCACAAAAACACATGATTGTAAATCACTCCGCAAACAAAAAAAATCAATGATTGTAAACCAATATGCATCAATGAATAATTGTATGTTGAACCACCATCACCTGTTTTGGGTATAGGGGGGCATGACACTACTTTGAGTTACCATTAAATTTACTATAACAGTGTATAATTTAAATATATGAGTGATTTTTTTTACAACAAAGGACCAAGACACTTAAACTTAATCTAATGGTTTAGCAAACTGCTAAATTTCTCAATCCTCTACTTGTCCTATTGAAACCACCAACCCTAGGTCAATTTTTGCGTACATATGGGATCCGAACTTGTATTGTTAAGCATTTCATAACAGCCATACTCTGAATCTTGCACAACCATAGGTTGCTCTAAATAATTTTTTTTCTTTAAAAAAAACTTGGTCAGCCGTTCTTACAAAAAGTGCACTACAGTAAAAAGAATTCAAAGAATAGTATGCTTTCTAACTGCACTTTTCATTAGAATGACAGACTAGACTTATTAAGGATAAGTTCTTTTTTATGGAACATGGCAGGTGCTCTGCCCCTGCATTAAGAAAGAAGAAGAAGCTGTCTCAAAGAGTTTACACTGAGCAAAATAAAATGTGCACTAACAAGTACATGGTTGGCCAAATAGCTGGCACGAAGCATTAAGGATAAGATCGAACAACGAAAGAAAAATTTGCCTGCACAGATTGCTGCATAGCCTGAATATCAAGCAAAATCTCCCTCTTCTTTGGCGGGAAGCGCTGAATAGGTCCTTGGATATTGCGCCAATCCTTCCTCTTCTTTGGTGGGATGCAGCCATCTAGAGAAAAGTTGAAATAGTATTAGAACGCCATTTTAGGCCACTACTAAATAGAAACAAAAGCATGTTGCTTCATGCTCAACAAACTGAAGTACAAGGAGCGCATGTTGCCGCTCTCTATTTTGAAAACAGAAGTAGGAAATCATCTCTTCACACATTATTATTCCTGCTTCCCTGAGCATGAATTTGGTGGATTTTACTTCAATTTCAGCTTTATCTTCCCAAATAGGCATTAGGACACGGATTCTGTCACCAATTGAATGACCAAAACCCAGGCATCCCCACATTACATTACCTCGTACCTACGGTCCCCCCAGAGTTCTTGATTATTGAACGAGTTGGATTTCAGGCATTCATCAAAGATTACTGAATTGAGATGTGGCAGTTCCCGATAACAAACTCGTCGGAAGTAAATAAGAATCAAGAAAATAAACATGTCTGAAAATGCATATCATCACCGGTATCTCCTCTATCGAACCGAACTCCATACTGCAAAGATCCCAGCTATCAATTTTCTGGCCAAACTAAAAACCCCAATTAATCCCAACATTCTATTTGGTGAAGCTCCAACTGCAGAGGACCGAGACCAACCGGGCAAATAGGTTCATATCCGCTCGCAAAGAGACCCCGGGAAATCGGAGCGGCCCCGGTTCCCAATCCCACCCATCGGAATGCCATTAAATCGCAAGCGAAACAAAATGCACATCAGAAATAGGGGAGGCAGTAGGGACCAAACATCACCTATGGTGGCCGGCGGCGGCGGCTCCTGCGCCGGCGGCGAAGTGGAGAGCATCGCCCCTCTCCCCTTCGCCGGCGCCCGCTGCTGAGCGAGCGATCAAGCCGAGGGCGGCTTGGTACTGTAGCTTTGCTTACACGAGAAGCCTCTTCACACGGACAGACGGAGGCAGGGGCTGCTGCTATGCTACTCCTAGGCTCCTACTAGCTCGCTATATACTCGAGTGAAGTTGCCGCTGTTCGAGGAAGCATCGGCTGGATTCATCAGGCTCTCTTGCTCGGTCTGTATCCTTTTGGACCCACGTGCCAGTGTGTTTGAGTTGGCTAATACGAATAGCATGTTCGCTTGGCCTGATGCTTATCAGCCGCTTGATCGCAGTTATTTCTTCTGTAGCCGTTACAGTGATCGCAGTTATTTTTTCTGCAGCCGCTACAGTAAAACGGCTTGAATTCAGCCAGCCGAACAGGCTGATTGATTCTTTATAGTTCAAGATGCGCTCTTGTGTGACCAAAAGGGCGCTAGAAGCACTGCGTCACCACAATGCAAATTGCAGCCCTACAAAGCGGAAGTGTGTCAATAAGCTTGTGTCGCAGTCGTTGACTGGTTTCTCCGGTCTTGGGAGTCAGCTGAATTTTTTCTCTTTTTTTCTCTCCCATGGAAATTGCGTTTTTAGTTTTGAACTTTGGTTGGTCACAATATTTTAAAAAACTGTAATATTTGCCCTTCTAGCCTTGACAAAATTTTACACGATATCTGCCATTCTCGATTAGGCATGCCACATCTCCATTCTCGGTCTCTCCACCTCCGGCCTCTCCTGTATCTCTGCTTCAGCTTGACTCCCCGAATCCCTCCCCTCATGAAGTCGCTTCTCCCCTGCTACTCCAGCGTCCTCGCCCCCATCTCCGTGAAGGCGAGCTGCCGCAATCAACCTAAGGATATCATCACGTTGGATACGACGAACACTTCTTCGCTGGACACGTAAGGTTCCATAACAAGAGCTAGAGAACGAGAATCAGATTTATCGGTGAGTTCGTTCCTAATGTCTTTTATATGTAGTTTTGAGAATAAGTTACTACCTAATGAACTAATTGTTGTTAGAAATCATAGAAACAACAAAGAGGAAGCTACAAAGGTGCTTGGGACATGGAGGGCCAGCAAGGGAGCAACTCAAGTTAGAATTCAAGTCGACTTCGAATCCGTTTCTAAGTCTAGGACCATTACGCACTAAAACGGTCGCCCAAGTCGCATACACGCTCAGATTTGGACGTTCTTTATATGGATGAAAAGCTAAGAAGATTATCTCTCCAATGGCGCCGGTCTCATGCCAAAATTCGTCCGTAGTCGTCGGGAATTGTCAAAACAAATTGACGTACAGAATCTGTCCTGGTGCTGCGCGGCCGTTATTTGATCTTAGGCCTTGTATCTCGTGTGAACCCATTAGAGGGCGCGTCCAGAGGTCCTTGCACGACCCTTAGGTCTTCATAAACAGGTGTCGCCGCACCATTAAGGTTTAGGCTTTGATTGATTGTAAATTTAGCCATTGCTACTTCGTGGTAAACGCGTGTGTCGACTGGACCATTCGTTCTACTTGATTCAGAACTCCATTTGGTGTTTTCAGATCCTTGTTTATCTTGTTCTTGCTTGTTCTTCGATTGCTTGCAGGTAACTATCCTTGTGGTTTGGTTGATCGTGCTTCACAAGATCATGAACAACCATTGGAGTTGGTGTATCGGTCGCTAAGGCGCATCCTTGCTGGTTGTAGTCGGGCCGTGAACGTCTCTCGAATACAAATCGAAGTTATCCCATCCCTCTCACGAAAAGATCAGCAGCAAACCCACTCGAGTTCACGTCATTTGGTAATCAGAACAAAGTTTATCGGTGAGAGATTTATTGTTCTTGTTGTTTTTATTTTTCTATTGTCCACAAAAAGCTGAAAATAATTATTTGGTTAGTTTTCATAATAATCCTATAGACACTTTGACCCTTTTGCTACTGCTACTTAGTTAGGACTTGTTGAGTCTTTGGTTACTTCGGTTTGTGTTGAGTTGCTGATCTTATTTTTAGTTCTTTAGAGTTTCGAATTCTTGTCACGCGCAGTTCGGACTACGTAACAGTACTAACTTGCGACGGCCACCATGACCACATATGAACTCCGATTGGGGTGTTCTAGTACTTCACGGAAAGCTTGTAAAGTCTACTTTCGTTTGCAACCAGTTGCACACCTATATCTATTCAAAGCTGCGTGCAATCATTTTTTTACTACAAATACCTTTGTTGTTGTACCAAACTCTCTCTGAAAAAAAGGGTGTGCGGTGAATTGCTCATTTGGCTTCCTTTGGGCATATATTCAGTTTTTTAGGTTGCCAAAAAAGAAAGAAATGGAAAGAAAAAAAAGAAAAGAGAAAAAATAGGAAAAGAAAAAAAAAGAAAAGGGGCTGATCTTTGTGTTTCATCTTGTTTTCCCAATTAATTTATTTTGAAGTTATCACGCACACAAAATGTTGCAACTATTCATCTTCTGCTATAGTAATCCCTCATCTCAGTGGCGCAACTCACTAAACCACAATTAAATGCTTAATAGTGGCATGAAAGAGATAAAATTTTAAGATCAATGGCATATAAGGGGAAATAGGTTTTACCGATGACAGATCAAAGATTAGAAGTTTAACCATATAAGGGCTTTTCTCTAATTAATTATAGTAGGGATGCAAGAATACCCTTCTTCACTGTAATAAGCAACAACGGTGACATTTACTACTCTGGTCACATTACATTAAGCTTAACGGTAGATGGAACTTTAGGGGCCAGTTGTGCAAACGCCACCGCTCTTGCATAGCTACACCTTGATCCAGAATCTTCAGACTCCTCCCTCTTCCATCTGTAGAAGCCTCGGTAGTAGCTTCGATGTGTGTCAATCACCAGCGTCTTCAGTACACGCGACCCTCTTAATAGAAAGAACATGAGTCGCACCAATTCCGATTCCCCACTAAACCCTCCAATCCTAACAGTGCGGAGCCTTCTAAGGTTGCAGTTCTTAGGCCATTCAATTTTTAGCTCCTTCGGCGATTGCTGATTCCCACTAACCTGAAAATTAAGAAAAAAAATACAACGGTAACGAAAAATGCATTAGTAACAGTAACTATGATTCTTTCTATATTGTTTATCTATTATATATCTGTGAGCAACCAGCAGTATATGGGACCTGGCAGTATCTAATATGATTAATCCAGACGATTAGCAAGCACAACCCATGTACCTCAACAGCAAGTGTTTCAACCAATGGGGCAGCTTTCAGAAGATAAGCCACCGAGCAGATACCCTTTTCCCAAGATGTCAAGAGGCGAAGCACTATCTCTTTCAAAGTGGCAAATCTTTCGCTTTTTGCAGAACACGAGATACCTGGATATAGCAAGTAAAAGACAAATTGACCAACAATACTTCTCAGGGGTTACATTCCATGCAACAGAACTCTTTACATACCTGTAAACATGAGGGAAACTGCAAGGCCAGTGTTCTGAGCTTAGGAAGATGACCCATGAGGTCCATAGGGCATTCATCGTTCTTAGAGAAAAGAACATGAAGTTTGCTAAGATTTGGTGCACATTCATACCCGATATCAATCTTGTGGCCCTTGTATAAGAAACACCTAAGCTTTTTAGCATGAATACCACAACTAATTAAACTCTTGCAGCGAACTACTTCCAGGACTGCCAATTGTGAACTAGAAATTCTCACATTAATCAACTGATGGCATCTAAACAGAATTAAGTGGTCGAGAGCATGGCAATTGGACATAATATTCAGAAAGACAGAATCAACCACGGACACACAGAAGAGTTTAAGGTAACGCAGATATGAAAAGCCACCGAGGCTGGCAGGTGCTGCTTCCAAACTACAGTAGGCAAGATGCAATAGGTTTAATTTACAGTTCCTCACATCAGCAAAATAATGCAAAGGGAAGTTGTATATTTCTGCGTGCTGTATGGGCGCCAAAGCATTATCAGCACAAAGCCAGAGTTTCAAGCTTTTTGCACAAGATGCAGAAGCAAACGCAACCCAGCGATCCAGGTCAGAAGCATGAGTTGAGTTTAATGGGAATTGGACTTTGAAATTCGTGATTCCAATACCATTGTGGTGTCGCAATACCCAATTCACCTTGTTCACAAACTTTGTAGACTCAGAGTTCAGGAAATCAGGATTCTCATCATAAATCGAATTTGCTGAAACTTGCATCCCAAAAGTCCACGTGTTAAGTCTCAGATCGTCGAAGTTCTCCCAAAGGTGTCTCCATCTGGTGGAAAGACTGTTGGTCACAGCAGCATCCCTTAATGACATTAGAGAAAGAATTTTGATCAAGATGTCATCTGGTAATGCACTGATCCTATCATGATTCTGCAGAAGAAATAACATTTTTCAGAAGTAAGGCATTTTAAAAATGCATAATACTTTGGAATTTATCCTTTTAACCAGTTCAGCAAGTGAAAGCAAAATTCCAAGCTAAGAGACGGCCCAAACATCTCATCTCCTATTGTAAATTAGCATTAGAAACACTATATCAAGATTAGAGTTATTTGGTTCAATCCACATACAAACGCTGGCACTATAAACCAAAATTTTCCATCCATGAGACTCGAATCAAACAGCCCTTATTGCTATGCAAACCATTGTACGTTGAAACTATCCCATCACCTTTCCATACTTCTATGTCAGCTTAATTTTCTAAGACTACCATCAATGTAATGCAGAATTCTTATGAGACTCGAATGAAACAGACCCTTATGCACGAACTGAAATTTGATCCATAAGCCTTGAATCAAACAGCCTCTTATGACACTCGAAACCATTATATGTTGAAACTATGGTCACCTATCAATGCTTGTATGTCATGTAAATTGTTGAGACTACCATCAATGTAACACACATTTCTTATGAGAACAAAAATGGTGCGTTTCCTTTAACATACTAAGATTATATATGTTGTAACAAAATACACATACATCAATTCAAAAAAGAAAGAAAATCATCAATTCTAGAATCTGATCGAGTCTAGTGGTTAAACAGAACAGGCAACTTTCCAATACTCTCTATCCAACTAAGGCCGTCAGCTCCTACAATATTTGTAAATCAATTCTGATATGAAATAGATGTTCTCAACTACATATGTGCTGTTGAGCATCACGGTCACTCATAAAACTAGCACAATTATTCTTTCTATATATGAACCATCAAGCGAAATAACCACAAAGAAATACCTTCAACAAGTATATAAGGAAAGATTGCAATTACTTTTTTCTAACAAAAAAGTTTAAAACAAAAAAGAAATGCACCACGAGAATCAAAGAAATGCACTTGTTAAATTTACATAAACAATGAAAGAAAAATCACCTGCATTGCAGGTTGCTGGGCATTCAAACAAATACGCTTCCTCTTTGATGGGACGAAATCATCTAGAGAAAAGTGAAACTGTGTTAAACTGTTCATGTTCAGGTCAATGCAAACAAAGGCGAAGGGTACACATCATGTGCTTCGAATTTAAATTTTGTTGGTGAGGCATAAGAAGCCATTTGGCTCTTTGTTTCCCTTTGGTATCTCAACTTCAATATAAACTAATAGTACACTGCTTTATGTCAAAACGTTGAAGGGACTAGGATTAGGAAGAGGAAAGCATGCTCCCACTTTCTAGCCTGCACTTTCAAACATCACAAAATTTAGGATCCACCGATTCTAATCCCTCCCTCCCCTGAGTATTAAATCGGTGGAATATAATTTGCTTCCCACTTCGGCTTCAACCCACAAACATAGCGTTATGCCGTCATGAGATATTCTCTAAAGCCAACTAATCGATCAAGTCCCATCCCTGCATCATTGTCACTCCAAATTTCAGACTGGAGCCCTCAGTATACAGTGAACAAGCTGAATTCAGTGCGAGCAAGGTAGATTGCAGTTTGGGATGTGGTTTCTGGGGATTGAAATCATTAGGATGAAGAAGTTTACTTGTGCTCCTCACCTCTACCCCCAAAAAGTGTTGTCTTTTAACGAAACTGAAATCACACCTGCTATATCGTCTGCCCCGAAAACAAATTTGTACCCTGACACCGCCACTCGATTAGCTCGCCTATACTTTTAGTAAAAAAACCTAATCCTCGCCGGCGAGTTCGACATATTCTTGGGTGCATGTCAGCAATGAAGGGAGCAGAGAAAATCACCTGCGCTGGCCAGCGGCGGAGTGGAGTCCATCTCGTCCGGTGGGTTCGCCGCTGCGGCCGGGAGAGCGAGACGGCGCCGCAGAGGAGCTGTCGTAGCCCTCGGTGTGCTCTCCGCCTCTCCCCTAAACACAGACGGCTTGCGAGACGTTTGTCCCCGAGATCGGCCGAGGATATAGGCAAAAAAATAGGATGATCTGATTTTTTTTTTTTGAGAATTAGGATGATCTGAATTTGATGATGGCACTTTGGCTTCTGCCTTTTCTAAACATATTATTTAGAAAAAAAATATCTTTCCCTAAAAGTATTACTGTTTTGGTGGTCATGGTTACTGAGCTCCTTGAACAATTACGTACTAATGTACATTTGAGATTGAAAGGGCACGCTCCACCTTTGAAAATGTCAGGAGCAATGAATCGGTAGTTGTGTCAAACTGTCAAGTACAGAAGAGTTTATACCGCAAAAGGAATACTACGGGTAGGGCGAGTAGAGAAACAGAGGTGTTTTATTTGTGGTAGCCATGTAAGTAACAAAATTATTTTAACTTTAAGCGCCTGTAATGGCATTCTGCGGTGCGGATTGCATTGAAGTAACAGTAATTTGTATTTGGTGCTTCCGTGCACACCACATTTTTGTTGCATTGCAACGTGTCGGTGTTAAGCACATACATAAAACCGCGCCGGCCCAGTTCCCAACAAAACGTCTTCCGCCCTACAGAACGCATCGCAGCACGCAGCGTCGCCTTGCTCGAGCGCCGGCATGGCGGTTCGCTCGCCGGCGCCACTCCACCTTCTCGTGCGCCGCCGGCGCTCCGCCCTGCTGGCTCGCTCGTCGGCGCTGCTTCACCATCTCGCACGCCGCCGTTGCTCCGCTCTGGTTCGCTCACCGGCCACGCTCCCCTCGCTCTCTCGTGCGCCGACGTGACTCGCGCCGCCGCCGGTCGACGCATGTTCATCGCTTGCTCGCTCGCAGGTCGTCGATCCGGTGAACAACGACATGCATATTGTTCAAATCGATGGAGCCATCATCTTCTGGTGAAACAAGCAAGTCTAGCGTCAAACGCAAACGAAAAGTTCTAGCATGCAAGGCAAGTGAGAACATGTTAGCAGGAGGCAACTGGTTTAGATTGAACTCCATGAGCGAAAATTTGGAATGGTTTCTGGTGGGAGGGAGGAAACTGGATGGAGGCGTTTAAATAGATGAGCAAGTAACCCAAACGTCACCAGCCTGACAGGCAAAACAAAAGATACGAGCGCCAGCGGCATGCAAACGAAAGAGATCAAAAAAATACGGGCGCCAGCGGCATGCAAAAAAGTGAGGCCGCGGAGATCGAACTTGGGACCTCGTCCCTTGGCACGGGCGAAGGCAACCGCTTAGACAATTCTTCTAAATAAAGTGGACCCAACATTCTATTTAATAAGGGCATATAGGGACACTCTATGCTAAGTGATGTTTTAAACGACCAGAATTGTGAGTATGGAGGGAGTGTGCCACTCAAATCACTTCAGCTCATAGAAAATTTTGATCCTGTCACAACAGTGTTCAGGCTACAATACAAAAATAGGTTTTTCTCAATGTGTACTTTATGAAAAAAAAGGTTTCAAATTTTTCGGATGAAAATTAGAAGTAATTTTGAGTAAAAGTAATATTGCCTCTAATTTGCATCTGAAAATTTTGAATTTTTCTTCACATATAGTATACACAGAGACAGAATCCATTTTACTACTGCATCACAAATAATGCAGTGATGAGAGCACAATAATCTAATAGTCAAAGTGATTGGATGATAGATAAGAGAACTGAATTTCGATCCGATGACAAATGAAAGAAGTGCAAAATATCAATGGCAAATAAGAGACGACTATAATTTCTGATGGCAAATAATAAATTTGCTTATGCAACTAAGACTTAGCACAAATTTTTTTTTTACAGAAAAGATATTTTATAGGACAGCCATAACTATGATTAATATGGAGCAACTAAAATTCGGGCTGTCTCAAATAAAAGATAAAGAACTTTTAGCCAAAGCATCTGCAATGTAATTCTCATGTCTATGAACGTAGAAAAAGTTCATGCTCATGTTGTCGAGTTGCCTTCAATCTCTTTTAATGTTCTTTAATCAATCTCCATTGTGGGGCTGATTATCCTAGAGTGTTCGTGATGAAGGAGATCAAGGTTTCATTATCCAAAAAGAAATCACATTGCAAGAGCATATGATTTGATAACCAAGATACATGCTTAAAGCTTCAGCATGAAGAGGTGGCTGCAATATGAGTAGCTTGTACTTGCGAGTTCCACATTTTTTTAGCTTGTAGTTGCTACAGTGTGCACGGTTTGGAGTAATATTGTAAATTCTTCTATGTACACGCTGACCATTAGCTATGTTTTACTTAGAAGCCTTCAAACACATTGTGCATGGAAAGAATAGGCTTTTTGTTCCATTTTTTTTACAATGGAGATAATTTGAGAAGATTCTTGTTTAGTTTGCTTACTATTCTATGGATATATATTTTCCTGATGTAAGAGCTTTTAAGCACTTTGTTTGTCCAAATACCTTCTTAATTGGTTTCCAAATCTTCTCCCCCTGTTTACATTGGCAAAATCTGCATTGAAAATAGAATGAAGCAAAGGCTGGTTCCATCTTTTTGGTTGGGAAAGCCACGGGTCTGAACTTTTTACTGGAAGGACCTCTTGAGGTTCGTGTGAATATTCTCCCATTTGATTGGTTTGACTTGTCGCCGGCCACTCCTGAGTCGATGGTTGCACTGGACAGGCCTCACGGCCATGGCGTGGTGAGGCCGTGGCGTGGGTGGGTCACAGACTCACATTTGCGTCCTCACTTCATCTCATCCCCCCTTCGTTCATGAACTACCATGTCTTGTATGAACGACAACAAAAAAAAAAAAAATGAAGGGAGTATACCACAATATCTGAACATTTAGATCATGAGTGACGACAAGGATGATGAGATTGATGATGACGAAACAGTAGTATCTTCCTTGCCACAAAAAAAAAGGCGGCGATCTTTTGTCTTTGATAATGGATGATATCCATGCGTCTTCATCCAAGAAGAACCACTATTACAAGTTTTCATCGCATCGCATCGCATATGTAGTGGAATGTACGTACCAAAATAAAGTTAACCGAGGTCTCCATGATAGACCATTGTAATTAATGCAAAATCCTATTACTAAGGGCCAGTTCCCTTGAGATGAGTCCATGTATTCTCACTTGGACTTACAAATGTGGATACATTTTTTTACAACGGTGAAGAGATACAAGGGGAGTTCAGCCGCAGCATAGCAGAAAAGGAAAATGCAGCTAGCAAGCAATGAAAATGTACTCACAAAAAGAATACAACAAAAACTTCTAAATTCAGAACTATGCGATTTTTGTGTATTCAGTTACAACAGCAGTTTTTGTGTTTGACCCAATAGTGTCCGATTGCGTTGTCTTCAGGCCGTCTTCATCACTGATCATCCATCTATGCTTCTGAGCTCATCAGAGCTGGAATTCATTCATGGTTGAATATGGATCAAGTCGGCCGGGGTAGAGCATGCAGCTTGAAGAACATTCACTTCCTGCAGAATTAAGGCACCGGATGTGGCTCCTCTCAGAGGAAACATAATCAGTATGCAATGAACGAACAAGCATCTAAAGTTTTAAAACATAGCAGTATGAGAGAGAGAGAGAGAGAGAGAGAGAGAGAGAGAGAGAGAGAGAGAGAGAGAGAGAGAGAGAGAGAGAGAGAGAGAGAGGGCCATGCTTGGCCCCTCGCACGCCATCCGCAGCGGCCACCGATCAAGCTCTCCGGTTGGCAGCCGTGCGAGTGGCATACAGGGAGCCAGGCATATTCCCTTCGTTTTCACCTCTCTTTCTCCTGCCGGCGCCGGCCATTGCTTCCAACATGCTGCCATGCAGGCAAGCTGCTCATCAGCTCCCGCCAGTGACTATCCAAGCACAACACTTATGCTACATCTCGATCTATTACCATATATAGCTGCTTCTCACATTCTTTCACCGAGCAGCTTGCACACACATCTTCAGGGACTGGTGAGTGACTACTGACGAGTAGGAAATTGAAATTGGGAGACATGGAATGAGATTGAAGGTGTTTGGCGAGAAGAAGAAATACGGCTGAGACATGACCACCCCTACTCCCACACAAATATATAGCTCCGGACCCCAGAGGCCCTCGATATGCCCTAATCCCACATAATGCACACACTCGCATTACAGGCAGCATGGACACGCTCCTCACCACTCACACCAAACCCTAAATCTAGCTTCTCCACGAGCACATGATACGCGAACACTGACAAACATATACCTGCACGCAGATGAGGAAACACTAGAGGAGGAGGAGCACTAGCTGCTGGCAGCATGACACTGTCAGCTGGAGCCATGCATTCTATCGTTTCGTCCTGCTCGACACGGTGGGTGTAAAATCTTGTGCTTGTACCTATCTACATAATGGTCCGAAAGCACTGGTGCACAACATATATCACAGAATTTGAATGCAGGTATAAAATAAATGTGCACCTACCAAGAGCCTTTTGAACTTTTTGTGTGGATGTTTGCTGCGGCCTCTCTCTGCCTCCTTAGCATAGAGCTGTCCTTCTGGACTGGGCTCTGGCTGCCAGTGCTTGGCAACAAGTAGGATACGATTCCCCTGTGTGGACCGAACCCTGTGTGGGTCAAGCCGCTGATTCGTTCACTGGCCTCATGCATCAGGTTGCGTGCTCTGCATCAGGTTGCGTGCTCCCTGCTGTATTTTTTACTGCATGCCAAGGTGAGAGATAGTACAAGCATAACAGGCTTAATATAACCCCAACCCTTATGCCCCATAAAAAGAAAGCTAAACCCTGTACCCTAAAGTACAATTATTTATTATTACCAAGGTGAGAGATCTTAGCAACCATAACGGAATAAACACTGCAGTAGTAAAACCAGTCAAACAGTGTCAAGGCGAAAGAACATGCATGCATATAAGTGCTTGACAAGAATCTTGTCGTTTCCTTCAACATTTTGAACTTGGCGGGTATGAATTCAGTTCCAACACTACCTGCTTTTTTACTTGAAATAAATTCAGCTGTGAAGTACATGAGTAGGAGAGACAATTTACTGGTATCTTAACAGTACCTCAGCTTCGAAGTTTTTGTGGAAGCAAAATACTCCAGTAGGTCCTCGGTCTACTTCCTCTGTAAAAGAAGAAGAATCAGTTTTTTTCTTTGGAGGCGACAGATTGGAGACAATGACAATGGGATAATGAAAGATCACTTTTAGAAATTTTTAAGATTTCTTTTTTCAGGGAAACTTTTAAGATTTTTGTAATTCATTCATATCCACACCCCTCCTACATGTATGGAGGATTAAATGGGTCTGTTTGTTTCATGTCCAACTCGCGCCACAGATCGCCGCGCCACAGTATTGGCTCGTCCGTGGCCACCATAGTGTCGCAGTTCAATTTGGTTGCCGCTGCTCGCCAAATGTGTGGCGAACAATTCGTCCGCCACACTCGTGATGTGGCTGCAGCGGCGGCACGACGCTGCATCCGACAAACACACCCAATATATCTAACAAAGAAAAGTCTATTTTACTTCTGTGAACAATTTTTTTTGTACGTTTCACCTCCTACACAATATGGTGACTCACTTTATTTCCTCCTCAAATAATTCTTCTATCGGTGCAATATACACCTTATTGATTTTTGTTTCTCAGTCTACAAGTGGAATTTGAAGCTCAAATGCGATAGTTACCACAATAACCTACGCTAAAATAATATTTATGTCTTTTTATATCATTTGTGTGCATGTATCGTTAATTGCTACTCTCTCTGTTTCTTTATATAACGGATTGAAAGGCTTGAAATGTACAAATATAAGGGACTATACATATAAGACAAAGTTTGAGGGTTGGTAGTAGAGTTGGTGGGTAGGTGAGATAGAGTAAAATGATGGGTATAGTAGTCTTTTACCACGACGACTATTTTTGTCTTCGAATGCTAAGATCCCTTACATAAAGGGACAGAGCATTAAACTATGTAAATTAGATTTAAAAATATGTCATAATTTTTGAAAATAGGTTGTCATTTGAGTTGTCGTCATGTAAAGTTTAAGCTTCAAATTTGAGGTGCAGCCCGAGAAGTAAAAAAGCAAAGTTAAACTTTAATAAGATGCATACTGCATCGAACAGAAATGTTGAATAGTCAAGTGAGTTATCATTTTGTTTATAGTGTGAAACGGACAAAATAAATTGTTCAACCAAGTCAATTATTGACTATATCCTTTTTTGCGAGTAATTATAGACTATATCCAAAAGAAAAAAGAAGAAACTTGAATAGTTGAATTACATAAAATCCCGCGCACCTGCACTCTATTTCGTGCACGTAAGAAAACCTAAACGAGACATGAATGTCATGTCTCTAGATGTGAGCGTAACGGCTTTGGACGGTGGTGATCGATTGATCGGGCCAGGTCAGACGCGGGCGAGGAAGAGAGGAGTAGATTCGCCGTGGCCGCTACCCAACAAGCTCGGCAAATTAAAGCAACTGCTGCAAATTAACTGCGCGGCGACGCACAGTGGTTGGTCGATCGTCGATGGAGCTCCAGCGGCTTCCTCTTGTCTTCCTCCCGGCCGTCGCCTTCTGCTCTGCTCGCCACCGCGCTGCTGTTCTCTGATGGCAGGGCCGGCCGTATCCACGTTCCTGCCCGGCGGCGGCCGGCTGCATACATGCGTTACATTCATGCTCTGATCTGTGTCCGTCGTGGATTTATTTCTCTCGCCACTTCTTGGACTCTCTCTAGCTACATACTCCGATTGGTGAACGAAAATCAATTGCATGCTTTTAATGACTTGTGTGTCATTTTCTATTATACTGATTATACGGAGATAGTGATCGATTACAGATATTGCAATATTGATTTAGTGACACTAGAAGTTTTTTTTAGGTCAGTGTTTGTTTGTGTTCCTTGCGAGGGGAGTTGGTGTTCTTTCTTCCTTTCTTTTTTGCGTTGTGTGTGTTTTGGCTCTTTGGCCCCTTTGTCGGTCTTTGTTACCGTTTTGTAATCACTAAATGTTACCCCTGTTACAAAGGTTGGAATAATTTTTTTTATTCTAAAAAATTTGGAATAATAATTTTGCTGGATTCTCTATTTGATCCAGAACACAGAGTATAGTTTAGCCAATGAAATGATCTGACACTCTAACTTGGGACACTGTACTAATGAAAACTATCGAGATAAATATCTATTCAAATCGTTTTGTGAATGTTCAATCTCATTATGGAGAAGGCATTAGACAAACTCCAGTTTAGATAAAATTGGACTGCAGGCAACATACAAGCATTACTAATGGCTGAAAGCTTTTTATTTAATCACAATGGCCAAAAGCTAAGGTACGTTTTAAGTAGAGGTATGGGGCCAATTATAAGTGCGTATGACATGATAACTAGAAATTATGTGCGGCTGTGCTGAGCTTGTTTTGCTCCTGTTATGCACCTTTTTGTATAGATCCCATTTGATTCTTTTGTTATGTCAGAATATCGTTTGTTATGCAGTAGATATGGCCTGAAAAGATGAATTAAAGTTCCATAGCTTCTAAGTTGACTCTGTTTTATTAAATGATTTAAAAGACACTGATAGGATGTCCACAAATAAAGAATGGATATATACAGAGCTTGTGTATAGGTTCTGCATCACATTTTCCTAAGAGATATATATCTTTTGCCCTGCTTTTTTCATGTTCTTTAGTCTTTACTTTCAGCTGTCCATGTTCTACTTCCTCATCAGTTTGTTTGACAAGTAGTATAAAATAACTTGATTATCATTGATTTTTTTTTAAAAAAAACACAACAAATGCAGACATTCGCAAACTCGCATGAGTATTCACCCATATGAACACACGCACACAACCCTATCCCTATGAGCCCCTCCGAAAAACTGAACCAGTTGATCTTGAGATCGAAATCACTGCTGGAGCCTTGCTATCGATGGGGATGTCGTCTCCTACTAAAAGAATAAATAAATGTGTAACACCTGTGCCAAGTCTGAGACAGAGGTGCAGTAGGGGATCCCTCTGTTTTCCATAAAAAATTTGGGATAAAGAATAAATTCGGGACATAAAGAACCAAACCAGCTGAGCTATGCTCACTCTGTACCTAATCTTTAAACTGAAAAGGAAATCGGATCAAGTTTCGCAATGAACTAAAAAAGATTTTTTTTCCCACTAAATGTATTAGAACCTTCTATTTTCCATATGGAGTGTGATGTAATCTGTTGTCACCACATATTGATCGACTTTCTATGTGATGATGTAAGTGAATGCTACAAGAACTAAAGTTGAGGAAAATCAATATTTGAGCAAAATATGTTTCAATTGAGAAATTGTCAATGTAAGAGCTCTTAACGATTAGCCAATCTTCAATCGCATGTGAAACTGAGGTACAAACATATATATATCACATATTTTGAACCTGCCAGATTGTTTCAAAAGAAGATTATTAATATCTGGCAAGGAAGATATTATTTTTGAGGGAGGAACAGAGCCAATTTCAGTGGTGCCGGAAGGGAGGACGTGGTTAGCATGCATTCGTAGGAAAAGAAGGTAACCGGAGAGGTGGAGCGGTGTACGTAGAATGGCAAGGCTGAAAGTTAGGATTGGTTTTTTCCCTATGGCGCGTGGGGCAGCAGCAAGAGGAATGTGAGTAAATAACTGTTACCGTAGCTTTATATAATCCGATGAGTAACATTTTATTTGTTGACGTGGATTTCTAGAATTGGAGAGAATGCACAACATTTAATTGTGTTAAGATAACCCAAAGCAAAAGGTGAGTAAAATAGATTTTTTGAGATAATATGTTTCGGTTGAGAAAAAATGTCAATGTAAGAGCTCTTAATTAATGATTAGCCAATCTTCAGTTACCATGTGAAATTGATACAAACGTATCACATGTTTTGAATTCGCTAGCTTCTTTTAAAATGCAAGATTATTCATATATTACTACATCCTTGTCAAAACAGATGTCATCTTAGCTTTGGACACGAGAATTAAGAAGTAAAAAAGATAGGTGCACTGAAAATGAAGCGGAGATAGATGAAGATAGACATGTATTAGGAAGGGAGAAAAACGCATTAGGAATGGACAGGGGCGAAGCTACGTTCACCCGTCGGGGTCGGTTGACCCTGACGATTTTTGTAAACCAGTGTTACTGTCTCTTGATTTTCAGTGCAGACCCAGTAAAAATTGTTCAATCCTGAAT
This sequence comes from Eragrostis nindensis, assembly GCA_012490785.1. Taxonomy (NCBI): domain Eukaryota; kingdom Viridiplantae; phylum Streptophyta; class Magnoliopsida; order Poales; family Poaceae; genus Eragrostis; species Eragrostis nindensis. Next base: position 4,045 of record JAAXCT010003182.1, on the reverse strand, counting down.
GAATGACCCTGATGATGTCTATTCCTGGCTTCGCCTCTGGAAATGGAGTATCTGGCAAGGAAGATATTATTTTAGAGGGAGAATTGAGTCCATTTCAGTGGCGCCGGAAACAGGACGTGGTTCATGCTTCGAGGAAATGGCAACCGGGAGGCAGAGCGATGTAGATTTTTTGGAGATCAGTACAACTCGTCAGGCACACTCATATGAACACACGTACGCAAACCCTATCCCTATGAGCATCTTCGAAGACTGAGCCGGCAAATCTAGAGATACGAGTCACCAAGACAAATGCCGTTAAATCCTTGAAAATTCGCTGGGGAGTCGAACGGACCTGGTGTTAGATGTCTTAGGCAATTTCACGCAGAGCGATGTAGATGCAAGGCTGAAGCTAGGATTTTTTTTTATCTATGCTATCAGCGTGGGCAGCAGTAAGGAGGGAGGAAATTTCTGGGAGCTTTAGGATTTTAACCCATGAACACTTGGATGTCACCATCGTTACCGTAGCTTTATAATCGAATGAGTAACATTTTCTTTGTTGACGTGGAGTTGTCAAATTTTAGAGAATACACAGCATTTAATTATGTTAAGATAAGATAAGCAAAAGTTATTAGCAGGATACACAGCATTTCATTTGTTGACGTGGAGTACTGTATATTCCATTTGTGTCGTCGCTCGAATAATCGAGAGAACGGCAAATATTTGGTTCGGGGAACAACGATCAATCGAGGTATCGATCTAGGGCACAGAGAGTTTTTATACTGGTTCGGGCCTCCCGAGGATAATAACCCTACGTCAGTGTATGTCGTGTTGAATATGGTGGTGTGTATAATGTACAATGCAATGTCTTCTCATCGGAGGGTTACATGTATATTATAGTCCTTGTTACCGCCTCTAGGAGTCCTTGCCTTGTTCTACAAGACTTCCGATCGGTAGTAACAGATTCGGAGTCTATCTACAAGTTTCCCTTCTGAAACAAGTCTTCAGAAAATACCAAACTAAGTCTTCGGGAATATCTTAAAATATAGGTTACGACATAAGCCCCCGAACATGTCCCTTGGCCGATTCGTCTTTGATACGAAGAAATCCTGTCTTCATGCGAACTTCTGACAAGGGATATGTTCTTCACTGAGCACACATACTTCAGATATTCTTGTCTTCAAACTTGAGTTATCGGAACAGTTCACCGAACCTGGTCTTCGGAATAACCGAACGCACAGGTCTTCGGGGCAACTGACTCAACCGAGTCTTCGGGGCGACCGAGAGAACCGAGTCTTCGGGGCGACTGAGAGAACCGAGTCTTCGGAACCCAAGCAACCGCATTGAGTGATCGGAATAACCTTTCCTTTAAATAAATTTGCCAACACCTGGTCTTTAAGAGGACCGTCAATCCAGGGAGTTCAGAGAAAATAGTAAATAATTCCCATCCTTATCCCTTTTTCTTGGTCCAGCCATGGCATTGATTCTGCTTCAGAGTATGAAAAGACCTTGACGTGACCCTTCAGCTTCTTGTCTTTATTCTTCAAGTCAGGCCCACCAAGGTTCCTCCTGGACTCCCTGCGTCGCCGCACGGTTTCCCAGGAAGAAACATAAAAAATCCAATCTGCACTTGACCTTTCAGTTTCCAAAAGGCCACCTTTTGACTATAAATGATTAGGACGGCGGAGCCCTCAAGTATCACTTTCGCATCCACCATCCACCATGGGCAAGAAAAGACCCACCACTCCACAGTTCATGAAGTGGTTCGACGACGAGCTCGCCGGCGGGTCGGGATCCTCCTCCGCGCATCCCGCCGGCGCTCCACCGCCGGTTGCTGCTGCTCCTCCTCCACTCTCCGCGGAAGATTACGGGCTCCCTCCTCCGAGTCCTCCTCCAGATCCAACTCAGGTCATAGACCTAGAGGCGGACACGGCGGGAGATGAAGAGTTCGCGCACCGCCTCCACGTTGCCCTGAACAAGGGGCCACGCGGGATTCCGGCGGACGCCAAACCCATCCTCCTCGACGACTCCGACAACGACGACGGCGACGACGACGACGACAACAGCGACGACGACGAGCCGGCCAAGAAGAAAGCCATGGTCCTGTACAATCCTGGCTGGGCTCCCTGGACGAGCGCTCAAGCCGGATTCAGTCAGGCGGGTAGCTTCATTCCCGTCGCCGCAGAAAATCCTCTCCTTCCTACCGGGGTCATCAACCCGGTCATGGCATTGAACGAGGGTTCTACCCTCTCCACCACCGAGGTGCCCCTCCCGCTCATCACTTATGGTGAGGGCGGCGTAGGTGCAGGCTCTGCCGCTGCTGCTGCCGAAGCCTCCTCTCCCCTCATCACATATGAGGAGGACGAGTTGATGCTGATGCTGCTGTTGTAGCCCCTGAGGATGCCGATGATCGGCGGAACTAGGGATAAGGGGATGGCTATCATGCCATCCTCTCTGCAGTAACCTAGGTTTTCTTGTTTTTTCTTCTTCTCCTGTTTTATTCTTCTGTCAAGCAGGTCGGAGAGTAGAACCTAGATAGTTTTCTGCATGTCTTGCTTGTAATATCTTCTGGCTACCTCCCGGTAGGCCTTCTTGAGGTTGTCCTGGGACGCGTCCTTAGACACATCAAGGCTGCCTTCAATCCAAGATTATAGTTTCTGAATGATATTGTATCTGTGATGTTGGCTTCTCTTTTTCTCTTGACAATGGACCTTGTATGAGTCTTCGAAATAACTGAGCTTAGCTTCTCCGATGTGTCTCGATGAAATGAGTCTTCGTAGCAATTAACAGATCACTTGGCCGAGAACTCTTCGGGAGTATTACTCAATACGTTTTTCACGCACCGAAGGCTCTTTCCGATCCGGATCATTAATCGAACATTTTTAATTTTTCCGGGCAGCTGATCCCAGAAAATATTCCAACTTCTTACCTCACAACCAGGTAGTTATCCTTCCAAAACCCGAGCGCAAATCCAGACGCATTTCTTTAATAACAGAAAAGAGCATTACCTCAGTATGTTCGCGCGGTACCCGAGGAGAAGAAATCCCGCATTTACGGGGAGGCGAACCGTCACGCCGGGTTTTACTTAAGCCCGTCACGCCGTATTCTTTTCCTCCATCCTTCAGTCCGCACTCTTTTCCATTTCCTCAAACCCTAACATTTCACATGGCCGCCGCATCCTCGTCCGCCACAATTTCCGGCAATCCCAACGAGAATCAATCCTCCGACTCCCACGACTCCAACATTTCTCTTACCCAGGCGCAGCAAAAGATGAAGAAGGGAGAAATCCCAAATCTGCAAGAATACTGGAAGAAATCCAGCCTCTCCCTGGAATATTTGGATGAACTGGAGAAAAGGGGGATGATCTCGGCTTTCTTGACTCGTCGGAACACCGGCGAAGAGGAGTACCATCATTGCAACACCACGGAAATCCCGGTATTTGAGGCTCATCTCATGTGTGGTTTCAACCTTCCGCCTTCTAAGTTTCTTGAGCAGATCTGTAGATTTTACCGTATCGAGCTTGTTCAACTCAAACCCAATGCTGTGATGATGCTTAGCATGTTTGCCATCTTGTGTGAATGTTGGTTGGGCGTAGCCCCCTGCTTGAATCTGTGGCGCCATTATCACCAGCCCCGGTACTACAAGGGTCAGATGATGGTGTTTTCAGTAGGCTTTGTACTGAGGAACAAATCTGAGTTCATCCCGTATCAGTATAAGTCTTCCTGGAGCGGATACGTCACCAAATATCTGATCTTGGACATGGAGAAGAAGAATAATGCAATCAAGCTTGACGGCTTAATGCCGAACCATGAGAAGTGGGACAAGGGTCTTCCGACCTATGTTCCTCGATTGAATAAGATGATAGCCAGGGTCAATGAATTGATCAAATTGGGCTTGAGAGGAGAACATGTTGTGGAAGAATTCATCCGAAGACGCATCTTCCCTCTTCAGAAGCGTGATCCTCTGGCTATGCATTATACAGGTCCTGGCGAACCTAATTGGCTACCAGTTGGAGGTAGATGTTCATCACTCATCAACATATCAGTATATACTTGATATCTGATTTCCT
>JAAXCT010003181.1:0-42034 GCA_012490785.1 Eragrostis nindensis | reverse complement strand
GGGGGCCTGCCCGTCGATGCCGTCGAGCTTGACATCGTCGAGCTTGACGTCGACGCCGGCGAGCTTGACGTCGATGGTGCTCCCGACGGACGGCGCCGACGACCAGACGCCGCCGTACGACTCCCGAGTGACCTCCAGCAGCGAGTCCCTGACCCTGTCCGCCTGCACCGCCACCTCGCTGTCCCTCCTCTGCATAGTCACCAAATCATCCCATGAATGATGAGCACGTGTGGATTATCAACGCAAAGATCATACATGGCGGCTGCAGTAGGAAGGAGGAGGACGTACGAGGACGCGGAAGACGTTGAGGACGAGCGTCTTGTAGGATGTGACGTTGACGTTGGTGACCTCGAGTCCCTGCGCGTTGACGGCGTCCATGAGCTGCACGAAGCGCCCTGGCTTGCGCTCGCACAGCACCTGCAGGAAGAACTCGTTGGCCTCCACCTGCCGCACCTCCACCTGCGGCTCCATGTCGTGTCCCTTCTCCTCCTCCTCCTCCGCCGACCGGGGCCTCTTCCGGACCGACTGCTGCTGGCTCGTGGGCGGCGAGTCGTCGTTCTCCAGCCCGACGAGGCTCGCCGGGGCGGGTGGTCCAGGAGCACGTCCGGCGCCGCGCGTTGTTGGGGGTCTCCAGCTCGTCCTGCAGCGCCTTCACCTGGTTCTGCAGACCCACGATGTAGTCGATCGCGTCCCCGAGAATCGACGCCCGGTCCATCTGAACATTCACACATTGTGCAATTATTTAATTAGAGGATCTCGTAGCCAAGATGTATTCGATCAGCAGAAAACATGATGATTCGATCAGAAATTGGACACGAACACTCGAACCTTGGTGATGTTTGGGACGAGCGACCTGAGCTTGTAGAGCGGTCGTTGAGCTTCTTCCTCCCTCCGCCTCCGCTCCGCCACCAGGTTCTTGCACTGCTGCCGCTTCCCGCCGCCGCCCTTGCCGCTTCTCCCGCCCGCCCCTGCTCGACCGTCGCCGTCGTCCTCGGGCAGCTCGCTCCCCTCCGACCCCGACTCGCCGCCACCGTGCAGCTGCTCGGCCTGCCGCACCGCCACCGACGACGGCTCGCTCCCGGGCCGCCGCCGCCGCGTACTGCCACCCGCCCGCCGCCGCCACGCCGCCGTCGTCCACAGCCGCCAGGAACGGGTCGGCCGCGACGCTGCTGCCGGCGGCGTCGAACAGATTCAGCGACGGCGCCGCGTACATCCGCTGCGGGTCCGCGGCGCCGCCGTCCCACGCGAAGCCCGGCGGCTCCCCCCACGCCTGGACGTCGACGCCGGCGGCCGCCCTCTGATCCGGCACGCCGCACTGCGCCATGACCAGCTCGGCCATCTGCTCCTCCTCCGCCATCTGCGCGTGCACCGGCATATAAATAAAACTGGTCGTCACAAGATGTGTCATGTGTTTGTGAGTGCATCTGCATGCAAATGCAAAGGCTGTGGCTGTTGCGTGCAGTTAACCGCCACATTTTTGGCGGGCGTCGCTGGCTCACGCGGAAGCTGTGTGCATCCACTCTCTAACTACTTCTAGCCTAACTGAAACTTATCCTGAATTTTCAGAAGCCGCCGGCAAATGAAGTTGTTGCGTGTTCATCAGGAGGGCTTACGTATCTCGAGGCGACGAGCTCGACGAGGCCGCCGGCGACCGGCACCAGCAGCCGGGTCCTCGGACCGCCTGCTCCAGATTCCTGCAGACACGACTGGCTACTTGATCAAATCAGGCAGTTTGATGCTCAGGCAGTGACAGCTGAAGAACTGCGCTTACGCTGGAGTATCTTGTTGGGAGCTCTGTTACGCAGCTGGTGGTCTGCCAAATCGGCTGGTTGGACACCATGGCTTCGGCATGCATCCTGATCGATTCATACACATATATGCGTGTGCCAAACAAAAACAGCAAGGATTAGCTAGCATGATATGCAGGTAGAAATCAAACGGGTAATCCATCCAAGTAACTAGTTCGGAGTGGAAATTCGGTGTAAGTACTCTGCTAAATATTACCCTAGAGATGAAGAGTCCAGCGAGATCGATGATGGCAAGTCGCCAAGTGCTGAAACCTGTGCCTCAAACTCGCTGCTGCAACAGAACCCAGCCATCTCCAAGAACCTGCAGTTTTCGCCACACAGATAGTGAGTGAGCGATTGCCTTATTCATGCATGAATGGTAGTCCGACGGATCCGATGCTACCTCTGGTCAGGAGACAGCCTCCAGTAGATGCAGTAGTCCCAAGCGTCTCCACCGACGAGGGGCCTCAACGCAGCCTCCACACTGGTGCCTCCATTGGTGGCGACGCCGGCCAAGCACGGGTGATCTCCGCCCCCATGGCACTGAGCAGTGTGCTATGGTGAACGATCACGTTATCCTAGGAGTGGCAGGCACATCAAGGCAAAGCCATGTAATGTAGTAAGCGTCAGTTGCATGCTGCTGTAAGCCAAGGCGTGGACAGGAGTTGCTTTCCTGTTGTCAGGGATAGGATCTGTTGATGTCACCACTGTGAAAATAGCCTACGTAGGACTCATGCTACTCAGTGGACTTTTTCATGCACTCACGAGTACCATCTATCGCAAGTACTACTCAATAGTAATTAGTAGGGCATACACGGCCACAATTTCATACTTGGAAGCTATAACAAAATTAATCCTGCTGTTTTATCATTGATGTCTGAACTGAACAAGTCTACAAACACCATCGCAAAAATACAAACAGCAGTAACATTTAGTGGTACAAGCAGTGCAAGAAACAAAGATGGATCCGTGTGATTCACCAGGATGATGATATGAAAAATCCTGCCTAGGTAATCCGTGGAAGTTTGCAGAGAAAATAAAGCTACCTTTCCGGCTTCCTGGTGACCACTCTCTGAAAACAGTGACGAAATGTGGTAATGATTCAGCAGAGGGACAAGTGAATCAGCTGAAAGCTATTGCTAACTGAAGAATCATTTCTATTGCAGGACTGTCGCGTCATGTGTGTACTGTATATATAGCAACTGTCAGCCCATAATTGCTTCTTCTCTGAATTACCCCTGCGTTCTTAGCGATGTCTTGGGAGTTGGGACTAACTGAAAGAAAACCATGCTTTACTTAACCTGTATGCATATATTTTTGAGAAGGTTGTTATGAGTAGGTCGGTTGCAAGAAAGGCGTGAGCGTATTTTTCCCCATTTGTTTTCTAAATTGCATGGAACTTGCTATAGAAATATCTACAATCTACTGCTTAATCTGTTAATAACTTCGGATTTTGATGGTTGATGAGTTCTATGTAAGGACTAAATGAATGATGCATCATGGGAATAAAATGTCATCACTGTCTATATCACACACCATGAATGAAATATAGAAGCTTGAATTAAGGACTTGTTATGTTCACCCCAAAACAAAACAAGAAATCAGGACTTGTGATCTGAGAGGGGGTAACAAGGTAAATGTCCACTGAATTGATTCAAATGGGGAGGGGGGACAGAGAGCCTTCTGGTCCCTTCTCAGTGGTAGTGCAGCAGACGCAAGAGGTTGTTGGAAGGAAAAATATCTTTGGTGGTGATATATTTGCTGATGGAATGTCATGCATCAGAGCTCTCATCACAACAGTGACATTAAAGGACAGACACAACATGAAGGATTGTTACAAAAGGGATCTGAAACCTGGATATATCGAAGGAGAGTTGCAGATGCCTGAAGGATTTGTTATGTTGCCTGTATGAACAGCAGGCAATGGTCGTCTGGTGTTTCGAAAATCGCAGAGTTCATGATCAGGCAGAAGCCTCCTCCCCAAGACTCACTCGGCAAGAAAGTTCATAATCTGCGCAACTAGTCAATACTTCTTATATTGTTTGGAAAGAATGTGCTGTATATCAAGATTAACATATGTATTATCCAAATTGAAAGGAGACGACTTGATTAATTTGAAAGAGAGAAACAGATGTAAAGGGGGATTGACTTCAAGTCTTTCTTTATTTCTTCTCAGCAATTAGCACATGTTCAAGGTAGTTACCATACCAGCATACTGCACATGGACATAAACAATTCTGAACTCTGAGTTCTAGATATGTCAGTTTGGATCAGAAAGACTTTGAGAGCTATTCTCGATCCTTCTAGAACATTCCAACAACCATGAGGTACTACTATATGATTTGGCCTCAAACAGTCAAGATTCTACTTGTGATAAGCTAGAATATTTTCGACATTTCTATCTCATAGGCATATGCCATCAAAACGGCTACCGACCGTTGGTTCGGTCGATCTTTGATGCAAAGATGATTTTTTCCATTGGGAAATATTCTCTCTTTCTAGCACTCGCCTTTGATATGTACATGGAGGGAGCAAGTTCCACGAACTGGAGCCGTCGGAAGTAAAAGTTTGACAATACCTTCCCCCACTTGCATTTGCCCTTTCGGTCAGATTCCAGCCTCTTCAGCTTCACGGTGAATTCCTTGAGCCCTAGCTTCATTTCAGGTAGTACAAGTGCAAATGTGCAACCACTTGTTAAGCTTTGTGGAGAATTTTAGGCGTGATATTATCATTGTTTATCAGTATGTTCTAGACTTTGCTTTATTCCATCACATTCAAGGATCAAATGCCGTTTGACCATCAAAAAGGTTCTTTCTGCAGGCAAGAACAAAATTGTGTATATATAGGCCAGCGATCCCCATCCCGAAACAAACAAACAGGTTCCATTAATTCTTCCATCTGAGAGCTTAAGATCAAGGCACACTTCATTTCAGTACAGAAGAAGAATCGGTGCAAGAGATGGCTCTGAGGAGAATAATCAAGGAGCTCAAGGACCTGCAGAGGATCCACCAACTTCGTGCAGTGCAGGTGATACTCCATGGCTTTGAATTTGATCTTGACATGATGCCATAAAGAAGAATCCAAAAAAATAATAAAATTGAGACTGGTTTTGAATTCGTTGTCTGAATTCTGACGAATTGTTTGATGTTTCCTTCAGGCCCTGTGTCTGATGACATGTTCCACTGGCAAGCGACCAATCATGGGTCCCAACGACAGCCCCTACTCCGGGGGCGTGTTTCTCGTTACCATCCATTTCCCTCCAGACTACCCATTCAAACCTCCAAAGGTACTGTTCGTCTGTCTGAAAATCCAGTTTTATTCAAAAGAAAATATCAGATCAGATAAGAATTGTATTATAAGGATGATGAAATGAACACAACAGATCAGATAAGAATTGTGTAATTAAGGAAGATGAAATGAACACAACAGGTTGCGTTCAAGACGAAGGTGTTCCATCCCAACATCAACAGCAACGGCAACATCTGCCTGGACATCCTCAAGGACCAGTGGAGCCCAGCTCTGACCATATCAAAGGTGAGTAAAGCAGCATACTAATTCCAATCACTCTCATCACTGATCACTACTATGCATATTTGTTCATTCAGTCTGAAGAATCTTATTGAGATAACTGCTGAACAATCTCAGGTTTTACTGTCGATTTGCTCGCTGCTGACGGACCCGAACCCGGACGATCCGTTGGTGCCTGAGATCGCGCACATGTGCAAGACTGACCGGCTGAGATATGAGTCCACTGCACGGAGCTGGACCCAGAAGTATGCCATGGGCTAGAAGATAGCTGACCCAGCGTGAAAAGGTGAAAAAAAAAAAGGCCGAGATCATATAGAAATATCATCAGGACTTTCTTTTTGCGAAGGGAGGACATGTAATTGTCATACAGGCATATTTATCCATGGAAAAATAAGGTTTCTTAATTAATCCTAGATCAAGCTGAGAATTGAGGATGCACTCCGCTGGGTGCATCAGAAACATCCTCTTGATTTGTTTCTGTAGCTCAACTTTGGCGTCATCTTGTGCTTTTCAGCATTTAGCAAGGAGTCTGCAACGGATCCAGTTCCTAACCTGAACAAAAATGCATAAATAAGCCAACATGCATGTTCTGTATACCCGATAGTGGAATAGTTAACTATCAGTTCATGTTCATTCAACAACGACGCTTTGGCCGAGTGGTTAAGGCGTGTGCCTGCTAAGTACATGGGGTTTCCCCGCGAGAGTTCGAATCTCTCAGGCGTCGTTCCGGTTTTTTACCCTTTTTTTTCCCTTCAAAATTGTGTTCTGATAGTTTTTGTACTTAGATTGCACAGCTTCCGTTGTAGTCTAGCTGGTTAGGATACTCGGCTCTCACCCGAGAGACCCGTGTTTGAGTCCCGGCAACTTTTTTCGGTTCTATTCCTGCATTTTTGTCACTCCATCACCATGCTCTCTCGCTCCATCACAAAGCTCTCCCACCGATCACTGCCTTCTTCCCGTTCTCAATTGCCAGCAACAACGCGCTATCCTACCAGGGCTTTAGCTCTGCTTCCGAAGTTTGTTTTGGGAAATCACACTGATCAAGCGGCTTTGACAAGTTGCAACGAACCAAGAAATTGTATGAACCATCCACTCAAAAATATCTGAAACCTGGACGTGTGCCGCACATCCCCCACATGCCATGGGTTGCTCTAGATATCATATAAGATCGTGGATCATGCTATGGTTCCCTGTTGCCACTGCATTTCACAAACATGCTCTCCATGATCTACATGGCACCATATTTATATTACTAATGCAAGCTGTAACCTCCATGTAAACCTGGAATTTCAACTGCATGTTGTATCCATTGAGCAAGTCAAAAGACTGCTCAATTGCCATAACAAAATGATGTACACGTCATAGGGAAGTGAAAACGGTGCACTTCAAGAATGCATTTGCATACAGGAACGGCCAGATAAAAGGGGAACATAATCTTCCATTGAAGTAAAATGACGAAAAATAAACTTAGTGCGATTACATCATGTCTACTTATGAAACAGAGATAACAAGATATTTTTGCTCAAACACGGGAAATACCTTCTAAGCAAGTTACCTAATTGCCACGACTTGTCAGTCACACGAGATAATCACAAGGCAGGAAGAGAAAATCAAACAGATGGATCGCTCAATGCCTCGACAAAGAGAACTTGCTGCAGCTGACGGTAAACCTAGGGGGACCACCAATGCTGCTTCGCTGAAGCAAGAGGCAACAATAATATAGCATGGCAACTTCACCCTTGTTCTTTGTCTACTGATGATTAGATCACAAAATGGAGCAAGCCCCCTCTGCGCCTTTTTCTTCTTCTTCGCCTTGGGTGGCTGCAGTACCACCTTAATCGCCGCATCGAAGACGCCCTTTACGTTCTGCAAATTAGGTGGCCAGATGAAAGTCTATTAGTATAGCTTCACATGATGTTGCATGTTTAGCAAATGACTGAGAAGATAGCAATACTAGTTGGGTCTTTGAGCTGCATTCGATGTAGTATGGAGCGCCTATTTGCTTTCTTAGCTCCTCCCCCTACAAGTGCCAAGGAACCATTAGACAGTTTTCATATAATCCTAGAGTATACAGGGAATTAAACCGCCAGTAACAATACCTGAGCAGTAGTGATAGGAACAGCACCAGGATGGTCCACAAAGAACTGTTTGTCATCTCGAAGATCTGTTAGTGCAACATGCATGTGAGAAACACGAAATGCACTGATGGGCGATTAAAGCATTACATATGTGAACCAAGATATGTGACTGGATGTATGGGCGAATTGTTGAAGAAGACCATACATAGTGGGTTAATCTAAATACTATCTAGGTGAATTAAGGTATTAGGTCAGTGTGATATATGGAACTATATTGAACGTTGAATTTGCGCGAGCACACTAGGAACGAAAGGTACAGAAATAATGCACTAAATCCAACAGGAAGCTACCAAAATGAGGAAAAGCTTGCAGTTCCACAGATCTGGTGAAGCTGAACTAACACAAGAAAATATAGCATGCACAGAACATTATTTTGGATTGCATCATCCTTACCAAGCTTTGTCCCCACGAGAATTATAGGCACACCTGGTGCATAATGCTTCAGTTCAGGTATCCACTGAAAAAATAAAGGAGTTCAGACCCATCAAACAAGAAGACACTAAGTAACAAAAGTTCTTGGGTGCTCTTTCCTGTGTCATTGTCTACTTAGAACAATTTTTTGCACTAATCAAACATGACGGACAACCCAAACACTACTCAGTGAAGATCATCGCATAACTGACCAAAGGAAGCTTGTCCAAGAATCACCAGAACAGGTAAATTGAAGCGGAAATTAAAACGAACTCAGAAAGCTAGTATCAGTTCTTGCCTTCTTTGAAACATTCTCATAGCTGGCCTTACTGATCAGTGAGAAGGCCAGAAGGAAAACGTCAGCTCCACGATAGCTCAGTGGTCTCAGTCTGTTGTAATCCTCCTGACCTGTAGTAGTTGCAATGATTCAAATTTCTTAACTTTGAACCAGTAAAAATTTGCACAAGGGGGAGAAAAGTGCCACAAGTGGCAAAATAAGAAACAATAGCTATTCACCTGCAGTATCCCATAGCCCCAGGTTGACAGTGTTACCATCAACCACAACATTGGCACTGAAGTTGTCAAACACTGTCGGAACATAATCCTGGCAAAACAATGGTAGAAACATAAGTGAAAATACCACCCAAAGGCACAACTAATTCATAAACTGAAAAATGGGCAACGAGGACAACATGGAAGGCACAAAGCATGCCCAAAGTAATCATAATAAAGCAACTAGTGCAAGAGTTTGTCCCATTGCCTGAGGATAACCTTACCAAATTGACGCACCAGGTCTAGAACCCCCCATGAATGTGTTGTGCGGTCCACAGTGGTCCTATGGCTATACTACTAATTTACCCATGGCTCTAAGCCAATCTACCGCAAAACACGGGTGAAAATCGCTTCTTTTGAAAACTACATCGAAGAAAATTATATATTTTTCAATAGGAATCAATTGGAAAAGGAAGCATGCGTGAAAAGGTAGCGATGCTTTTGGTGCAACAACCGGTGTGGAATTGCGTGGAGTGAGACAGTGCCCATTCATTTCGCCAACCATACGGAAGGCGTGAGTGGTGAAGGAGGGTGGTACAGTGGGCTACGGTAACTAAAAAGTCGGGAAAGCGATCTTGGTCTGATTGAAACGGATCCGTAGCTACAGCTACAGCTACATCAAAGGGGGAAAAAGCGAGCCAATTTGAAATGGATCGAGGGAAACTACATTTGGCCCCCCACCCATGTTTTTAGCTATTCCTGCCAACAAATTACAGCCGTAATAATCGCCAGTTTGAAACTTACTAGGGACGATTCCATTACCGCTAGCCTGAAAAATGTAAAAAATTGGGTCTGATTTGGGAATACCGGATAAAAGATCCCCCTTTTTCCTACACAACCGACAGTTGTTCTGGTATGCGACCCGACCCACAACTAGAAAAAGAACGCAATTCACAGCCGCATTGTCCTAATTGGAGCCAAATTCACCAGAAATACAAAGTAAAGGTGGCGGATTTCGCCCCCAAATCCATCCAGATCAAGAATGCCGCTTCCCCTACCCGCAATTCCCCACCCAAAATCCCGGCAAAAAGGAACAATCTGCGCATCCAAGAACAAGAACAAGAGAGGAGCGTACGGTTGGGAAGGTGTTGGAGGTGTAGGAGATGAGCATGCAGGTCTTGCCGACGGCGCCGTCCCCGACCGTAACACACTTTATGAACCTGGAGGCGCTCATCCTCCTCGGCCCTCTCTTCCACGCGGCCCTCTTTTCTTGGACCCCCCCTTCTTCCTCCTCCCACCCCTTGGTTGGAGACAAGAACAAGAAGAGAGATGGAAGTGTTTGGTCCGGGAGAGGAAGAAGGGAACGACGAAGCCGGGTGGCGGGAGGGCGTGGAGGGTGGTTAAGATCGGGAGGGAGGGGGGCGGGGACAAATGGAGGGAAGCGCGGGCGAGGCGGAGGAGATGGAGAGGGTTGCGGAGGAGGGAAGGAAGCGGTCTCCGCGCCGGAATGGTGGGTAGGGACTCTTGGGGAAGAAAGAGAGGAGGAATGGATGGAGTGGGTGGAGTGGAGGCGGTGGGTGGGGGTGCCCACGGTGTGCGCGCGCATCATTTCCTTCTTTATTGCTCCTGCATTATTAGTTCTCCAATTAACCCGAATTTAACCGGTCAGGATTATTAACAAACGAATGTCATGGGACAAACCCAGCCATGGTTTAGTATTACCATAACCATCAATAGTTATTAGAAATGATTATGATTACGAATCCTATCTTACCATGACAGTCATGTTCCAACGACACGCGGGTTTAAATTTCCCCATCTTCCTCCTCTTCACAAATATAAAAATTGTCTCTCCTTCGCTGGACAAACCTTTTTTCTTCGTAATGCCACAGTTGAAAGCGCTAATGCGTCTGTCACCATAAACTCAAGATCTTGTGACGGTCTGTGATCACATGGATGATTGTCTTGTTTGCCAAAAAAGGTACTAAATGAGAGTTATTTGTTATTGGAAATCTAATGGTACGACTACTGCATAAAACACTACTTTCGCATGATAGGTTAGAATGAATGCATGCTTCAAAATGACGTCTATTCAGCAACCAAGCCACAACCATTCCCCCCAATCTTTACTTAACAAGGGTCTCCTTCAATCATCCTCTTTTCTTAGCTTATTTTTCCATTTTTATACGTGTCTAACAACTGCCAACACAAAGCCATTATGATTCTTTTGATCGTACCTTTCATTCGGGTCATCTAGGCACTAGGCATTCTTCCTTCTCAGTGAACCACTCAACTGCCGTTGCGTTTAGGTGTAGACATTTCTGCAACATAAAGAGATGCTACATGTCCAACAACCAGCAGGTATTACAAATAGTATAAATGCGGAAAGAAACACGAAAAGTAAGATTTGTATGTGGCCAACATTGTACAGCTAGATTCAGTGCTGGACATTCATCTCATAGGATGCACGAGCCATGAATGAATAATCTAAAGCTAATCTGAGCTTGTTCCAAGACCATGAGCATCCAATATTTCTGGTTTTAAAAATATTAAAAATAAAATTTTGATGCACATACTAAAACGAGCATGAGTTATTCATTCATCGCCAAAATAAATAGGACATACATTGTCACGCAAATAGTACACGCCATTTGATCCAAAATTGTCGTACTGCTAATTCACATGACAAACATTTGTCGTGAACAAACTCCATCCAGCTGTGAGGATGGAGCAGTTTGGGAAGAACCAATACACGACCATATGAGTGCAGTGCGACATTCATAAAAAAATGGGGTGTAGACAGCTCATAAAATCCAGGATCCAACTGGACAGATTAAATTGGAGCTCTTGTTTGCTTCCCTGTCTTGTCCTGCCACATCGACTAGGGCACCCACCAGTCCACAGTCACAGGTACCCAATCAAGAGATGGAAACAAATTCACCTACATTCAGCTGATGATCAAAATATGATCCAATACAACATTATCAAATACCACATTATGAGTACAATACTGCATCAAGCAGGGATTGATATCTCATCAGTGTCAAAATTTTATTTTATGACTCCTGTTGCACTTCTCTGGTCCAACAGAAGCTACATAAATACATAGACCACCAAAACCTTGCTTGTTTAGTCTACATCAAAGGTTAGGGACTCATCAAAATGAGTTGTACTGCTATTTGAATTTGTGGATACGTTTAGCTGATTCGACTGTATTTGACAAAAGCATTGCAATGGTCATCGGTCCAACCCCACCAGGAACTGGTGTGATCGCTCCAGCTACCTTGGAGGCCTCCTCATAACAGACATCTCCAACGAGCCTATACCCCGAGGACTTTCGGGATCCTGCAGCATTTTCAAATAACTAGTAATTATTTTGAGCATGAAAAGTAATATGCAGCAGCAGCGGCAAAGAGGTAGGGAGAGAGGCAATAGCCACTGGCAGAGATACAATAGAAGCATACAGAAACAAACTCATGGACAGGACAAATCAATATTAACTGCTAAGAGTATTAATTGATTGATCGTCACATGCTGCAGAAGCATATAATACGGTGTGACAAAATGTCACATGGAGTACTCTATTGTGGGGTTCCTATAAATTTTTAAATATTCATCTGTATTGGCAGGACCACAAGAGCGAACGGCTCTGATCTGGGTTCAATCCTTGGCATGAGGGTAGAAATTTGTGTCCTGTGATAATTAAGCGTGTGTATATCTGAACATAACAAGAAACAGGAAGTTCTAGGCACATTTTTTTTAAAAAAAAACTTCCTAGGATCCTTCACAGGAACACTGTAAGTACATTCGCAGTCATGCAACTTCCAACGATGCAGTGAAAACAAGGGGGCCGTATGCATTGGGAATTTGCGGGGATTTACACTTTTTATTCGTGCGTGCAACTTTCATGTAGAAATGCGCACCTATCTAAAGCAAGCAGATCCCCTAAACAGGACATGACGAAGAGAACTACTAACGGGAAAAAAAAAGTAGGTACCTCAACTGGATTGATGCCGACATCAATAATAGCTGCCCCTGGTTTTATCCAGTTTCCTCTGACCAGGTTGGCAACTCCAACAGCTGCGATGACAATATCTGCCTGTCTTGTTATTTCTTCAGGGTTCTTAGTTTGCGAATGTACAATGCTGACAGTTGCATTTGCTTTCTAATAATCAGATAAAGAAGGATTAATCCAACTGCAATGAAGTTGCTTTAAAACATTTGAAACGAAGAAGAACTAGTTCATACTTGCAGTAGTAGAGCGGCAGGCATTCCAACAATATTGCTTCTACCAATGACGACAGCTCTCTTCCCTTTTATTTCAACTCCGTATCTGTGTAGCAACTCCATGCAACCTTTAGGGGTGCATGGAACAAAGAATGGATCTCGACCTTGCATTGCAAGTCGCCCAATGTTCAGTGGGTGAAAGCCATCAACATCCTTTTCAATACTAACAGCATTCAAAATGTTCTCATCGTTCATATGCTGCAAATGATTACAGAAAAGAAATGTGATTATTCAGTGAATGAAAGCCAAGCACTTCTTGTTACTACTAGCAGCCATTAAAATGACATCGCCCTTCACATATTGTCAGGGCCTGTTTGTTTTCCCATGGATTGTGCACAATCTGGAATCTAGAAGCTGGAAGACTGCGATACCCTTGTTAGATGTTTAGGTTACGTGTGTCGTACAAATGAGTATATTACAACAGTTAAATTAGTTTATTTTGGAGCTAAATTTATTGTCCTGACAACATCAATAAAAATCGGAGTAGATAGTAGTTTAATTACAAAGTTTTCAGTTCCGCTTGACGATGGCAAAGATGGAAATTCTACCAACTAGGAACCTAATGTTGTGTTCATACTCTCACAATCCACCAAAAGCTACGCAAACCTAGATTGTGGATTGTGCCACAATCCAGACCCAGATTATAAGGTTGGTCCGTTTGTTTGCACAATCCATATTGTGAATCACAATCCACAATCCGGATCGTAAAACAAACGGGCCCTAAGTTATCTAACTGCGCGCATGCAGATTACTAAGCTCTAGCATCTGCATAAGTGCACACAGACCGTGATTTTGCTAAGTGTGGTGAACTCACAAGACCACACAAGACATGTTTCATTAGCCAACATAGTTCGCAGAGTTTTTTTACAACAGGGCTTTATCAAAACTTTCAGATCACCAAGGATATAATACCCATAAGATAAGAAATGGAAACTTTGATGCTTTGTGCCATTTTAGCAGCCTTTACTGGATAGAGTGTGCATAAATATCATCCTGGCATGCCATAAACTAACTAGGTAGATAATCACCAAGAAAATATGGCAGCTTCTAAGAGCCCAAATGCAAGTCTAGAGTAAGGGCAAAAAGGGAGGCAGGCAAGAATGGGAAACTTACACGAGGTAAGGGCAACTGAACCAAGATGCCATGCACAGATGGATCGCTGTTAAAGCTTGCGATGTGTTTGATAACTTCCTCCTCGGACTGTCCTCCGGTAAGTTAACCTCATATGACTTTATACCGACAGCTTCACAAGCTTTCTTCTTGTTCCGCACGTAAGTTTGTGAATCCTTCCTCGATCCAACCAGGATGACCGCCAGCCCGGGCACTATACCGATTGCATCCTTCATCCTGGTGATTTCAACTGCGATTCCTCTCTTATCTGCTTCGCCACCATCTTCCCGTCAATCACCTTGGCAGTTGCATCAGTCGAGATGGTTGCTACATGTGCAGATAGTGAAATTCAGCGCCACGGTAACATGAATAATAGTAAGATTAAGAATAATGTTACACATGTACGAACTTGGGACTACAAGTTCCATTCGTTCTGCACTCAAACTGGCAATAACCAATCATTTTGTTTTCAGGAAGCACAATTCTTTCCTCGAGAGCATCAGTTAAGTTTCCCAAACCAACAAAAATGACCTCGCGTCAATTCAACCTCACTCGGATGCTAGAGTAAGAGGGCGAGAAATAAGTGAGTTGAGGACGAGCGAGCTCGCGCACCTGAGTCTGCGGCAGAGGCAGCGGCGACGGGGATCGAATCCATGTGGCGCGAGCGCAAGGGTAGCGGAGCTGGGGCGGCAACAAAGAGGCGCCTGGGAGTAACAAGAGCGAGGGAGTGGCGGAAGCGGGCCGCCGGCGGTGGGAGGAAGGCGCGGCGGAGGGGGAGGAGGCGGGCGGAGGAGCAGTCGGAGAGTATGGAGGATGCCATGGATAGGGTTCTAGGCCCCAAAGATGCGCCGGAAGCGGCGGCGGCGGCGAAGAAGCTTTCGCGAGGGACGAAAGGAGAGGTGGGCGAAGAAAGGGAATGCTGTCTGCGGAAAGAGGGGGTTTATGGACGAAATCGTCGTCGCGTGGCACCAGCAGCATACCAAGGGTTTAAGGGCTAATTAACTGATGATGTCATAAAAAAGTGCTTACATAGGGATGACTGAAATGCAACCTGATTGTCTGTTCAACATCGAACTTTCAGCTAGAAAAAAATGTCTTTTGAAAATAAATGCTGGCAATGAGTGTTACCCCTTTTGTTCTAACCTCCTGAGTCCTGACGTTGGTTTAAGATGGCATAGTACATCAAGATAGAGGATTACCGTCAGCTCGGGCAAAAAACTTTGGTCGTATTCCGAACGCAGTAGTTTTCATATAAACTCTCTACAAATATTGCAAAAACAGTTTCATTCCTGGTAAATCACAGGTAACTCAAGAGCACCAAGCAGAGTTTTTATACACCGTTTCTGACCGTTCGGGGACTCAGCAAAAAAGAAACTGTATGGGCATAGGTTCCAGACAAATCCTCATAATCGAATCATTGGCTATTGAACATTACACAATCAAACTATGATCAAAATTTCGCTTTATTAACCACTGGGCTGCTGCTACTGGATGGACCTAAAGGCACCAGAATGGGCAAAACTCCTAAAGGATCACGTCACGCAGAGCGAAGACCATGCCTGATATCAGGACCAACACCTACAAGCTCAATTTATGAAGCTGCTGGGACTGCAGATTCAGCAGGGGACTCTTGCTCCTTCACCAGTGACTCCCAGTCGACCTCCTTGAGGATTCTGAACTCTCGTCAATATTTATGAAATTGGACTCCGGGGTAACCGCTCCACATATGCCTGCTTTATGTATAAGGGCTATGCTGCCACCCATGTCAGGCCCATGAAGCTTCCCAGTCAACAATACTCGGAGCGGCATAAACAATGACTTGCCCTGTGGTAACATACGGATATAGTTAGAAGATGGTATATTTTCTGTTAGTAAGCTCACTGCCTCACTGGTATACGAAAGATAGCTACGATCTTCAAGATTTGCATCAAATGGTTCAGCAGCAGTTTCATGATTTCTAACAGTCATTGGTTCAGGTAAGATAGGTCCCGTATAGAGTGGCAGTAAAGACAAAAATCACAACTGAAAAAAAAAACATCATAAGATAGAAGGATACCAACGGACCTTTCTTTTGAGAGACTTGCCAAAACTTTTCACCCACTTCTGCCAACCATCACGGCCCTCAGCTAGTGCTTGAGTGAGTTCGCCGCTATCATAGGCAGATATAAGAGCTGAAGCAACCTCAGAAATCTTGTCTTGCACCACAGGTTTTGCCTCGTCACTGGACATACATCATTAAGTTATTTACAGAAGCACCATTTACAACAAGCAACTCAGTCTTGGGCAAAGGTGACAGCATTGGCAACCATGTTCAAAAAAGCCTTGGAGCAAGGGTAATAAAGGAATCACAAACCAAAAACTTTAGTCTAGTGTGTTTTACAGACCTGCTTAAAGTAGCATGAAGGGGATAGGACAACAAATTAGAGAGGGCTGCGTCAGCATCTGTTATCAAATCAATACCATCCTTCAGAAGCTCAGCAGCTTCCTGAACACAATCATATATGCCAAAAAATTAGTGCTTTCCCAGATAGCATATTTCCCTAATTATTATGAATGCAACAAAAAGGAAAAAAAATCTATTGATTACCCATTCAAAACAGACATGCATTCTCTCAACAACATTATTCTTCTAAGATTCACAAAGATTAACAACTATTGGAACAAAATAGTGTTCTGAACTGTGCTTTTGGGACATGGATACAGGTGCCCGTGTCCGATTCAGCTAATTTTTTTTTAGACACACACACACACCACTTGGAATCAGACACAATTCGTAAGTGTCCGACTTGGCAAATTTTTTTGGACAAGTGTTCCATAAAACAAAGATTCTGAATGCTTCGGTATATTCTCCATGAATGTGTACTTCTAGAATGCAGCCACCCTGGTGAACATAAGGGGAAAAAATGCTTCAGTTTACCTTAGCGAAGCCGCTTTCAGATTCCTGGAGAATGCCTATTCTCTTCCACCGATCTTCAAAGGCCTTGATGAGTTCATCAGGTGGAAATGTTCTTAGATGCTGTCCATTCATCCACCTATAAAAGTACAGAAGTTCAGATCAATATATACTTGTGAAGCACGAGCGATTGTTCCAGTTAAAGGGAGTACTAGAAAGGACAACAGAGTTTCAAAAGGATTGCATTAGTGGAAGCTATGGTTTGATTCCAGCATAAGAGCATATAGTTTGATGTTGTGTCCTTCAACAGATTGCAAAGAGCATACATAAAAAATGTCCATTGGACATCTCATTTCAGTTAAGAGTGTTCAGCCATCTTATGTACTCCTACCAGACAGTTCAATTGAAAGTGGCTCTACAACTTAGATGCTTCCTAGCTCAGTTCTTGACATATGTTCAAGGCAACTTTCAATACTGATCCAACTCAATAAATTTGACCATCAGGCTTCTAAAGGTGCCCAAAAGAAGCTACTCTATTTCTAAGTCCATAAATTAGCCTTGAAGGAGATAAGCGATAATGATAGCTTTCAGCTCTCATATAGTTGAAATAAACGAGCGCAGGACTTAAAGTCACCAGAAATTAAGTGAGAGAAAAATTCATAGGTTAAATCAGCTGCAAATAACATTTCGAGTAATTCAAGGATATCCATGCAACAACTTTAACAGAGAGAAACATGACAAATAGGATCTTACTTTAATTTGGTTGCATCAAAGACCGCTCCACTTTTATTCACACGATTTATAGTGAATTTTTCAACTGCAAATGAGCAGTAGTGAGAAGTGACAATACATAAACAAGTGGTCCTTATGATTTTAGAAACTCTTGAAAATGAAAAATGAATTATTGAGAACAAACCTAGGTCATCAATAGTGAAGAATTCATTTTCAGTACCATCACCCCAGCCCAGAAGCGCCAAATAATTAACCATTGCTTGAGGTAGATAGCCCATCTCTTTGTACTGTCCAAAGGAAAAGAAACATAGCATTTCTTTAGTTTTTGTAACTTTCAAAAGGAAGATATGTTGGCAAAGATGCAAGATTGGAGGCGATTAGCCGCAAAATAATCAAATCAAATCAAATAATGTCATGCAATGATGCAAATGATCAGTTAAGCACCTGCCCAACAGAAGTAGCTCCATGGCGTTTAGACAGTTTACTTTTGTCAGGTGCCAGAATCAGTGACACATGAGCAAACGAAGGCATTGGAAATCCAAGAGCCTGTAAAGGATCAGAAAATTGCAGAAGAGAAATTATGTTGAGATAATTTTTGGAGCATCAAGACTAGCTTATAATATGTAGAAATGATTACTTTATAAATGAGAGCTTGCCGCAATGTGTTTGGTAAATGCTCTTCAGCTCTGTTAAAAAACAAGGTAAGCACGTAACTCCCAAGTGTGCTGGACCACTCAAAGACTAAAATGAACTTTTTTGACGTACCTGATAACATGGGAGATTTGCATGGTGGCATCATCAACTGTTACACAGAAGTTATACACGGGCTGTCCATTGCTTCTCATAATCACGAAATCACCAAGTGTGTCTAGGTTCCAACTGACCTTCATGAAACTATCCGATGATCAGCGCATGTATGTCACTTAAAGAAGGTATGGGATTACCAATAAATGTAAGCTTAAGACAGTCAAGCAGTATGGTAGTGTACAAACAAAAGGTTCCAGAGCTTTCACTCAGTACCTCGCCACGAATAGGTCATTAATTTTCAATGAACCTTCCTTTGGCACACGGAAACGGTAGGTATATGGCGTCCCTTTCTCTAATTCCTGTTGTACTTCTGCATCCGAAGCAGCTGCCCACTTCCCATGTACACAGGAGGAAGTTGCCTCTGCTTTGCGACTTCCTTCATTTGCTCAAGTTCCTGAAGTAATAACAATAAAAATAGTTAAGGAAAAAAATTTACAGGAACCAGACAATATATGAGACAGTGGAAACTAGAAATTACTGCAGGTCATGCTAAATGTGTTCTAGTTTTACTATAGTTTATTTAGGATCAAAAGATGTCTGTAGAGGAATGTTCTACTCCTTGTTTGCAAAGTGAACACGCAACCTATTTACCGGCAAAGCTGAGATCCGGAAACCAACTAGTATCATGTGAGAAGATGAAAAATGTACCTCATTGGAGCAGAAGCAGCGGTAAACCGCACCGGAGTCCAAAAGTTTCTCAGCATACTGCTTGTACAGAGAATTCCGCTCGGACTGGCGATAAGGTCCAAAACTCCCCACCACATCAGGACCTAGTGAAATATGCACGAAGCAGTCATTTTATTACCTAGCGTTGTACATAGCACCACCTAGTAAAAATGATCTGATAAATCAAAAGGGCAACTCCAGATGTTTCTTAAACCTCACCAGGGCCGGGAAACCAATTTGACAAACAAGTAAAGCCTGCGCCTAATGTGTTTTGCTGACGCAAATAAATAGCACCACAATTCCGAATCTAGGAAGTACTAATCAATTTAGAGGACAGCTGCCTGCAATGCACGACAAGGAGGTCGAAATGTCTCGTTCCAGAATGCTGGTAGGCGCGGTAGATGGAACGACATGGAAATCAGAATTGAGGTGCGCGTCAAGCGATAATGAAGTACACTAGTAGTTCACCTTCGTCCCAGTCGAGCCCGAGCCAGGAGAGGTCGGCGAGGACGGCCTCCTCGGACTGTTTGGTGGAGCGCTCGAGGTCGGTGTCCTCGATGCGGAGCACGAAGCGTCCCCCCTTGGAGCGCGCGAAGAGGTAGTTGAAGAGCGCGGTGCGGGCGCCGCCGACGTGGAGGTTGCCGGTGGGCGACGGCGCGAAGCGGACGCGGACGGGGCCGGCCCCGTCGGCGGCGGAGGCGGAGGCGCGCGCGGAGAAGGCCCTGCGGAGGTGGAGGTGGCGGGCGGGCCTGACGTCCGGTAGGAGGCGCATACGCAGCCACGGCGAGCCCATGAGCAGCGTGGTCGCCGCCATCTCTCTCTGCGTAGCAGATTACGCACGCGACGCGGAGCAGGGGACTTGGGGAGGGGGAGAAAGAGACGAAGAGTAGGATGATGGATCAGATTGGATAGGTTTGGGTTGTTGGGGGCCGGCCCATTGTTAGTAAAGTGGAGTAGGAAGCCAGGCCCACGACCACACTTCACTGGATCGGCGTGCGTCGAGATCTCCATCCAGGCCAGCCCGGCGTGGTGAAGAGATAGATGGTGCATGCAGTGTGTCGTCGTCTCCTCCACGGCGTCGGCGTGTTCGGAAAATCACCGGCAGGTGGCGCCGCTGGGCATACGAACAAGCAGTGGCAGTTGCTTTTGTGCGTTTGACCAGCCAATGCAGCAGCATCAGTGCGAGCGTGTATCCGTGATCAAGGGGGAGCCTTTTTCACCGGCCTTGCTCTGTGCGCTTTTTTTTCCCGGTCGCGCGCTGCACTGCGCATTTTTTTTTTCTCACTCCTATCTCCTCCTTCGCCGGCCCAGGAAGAAAGAAGAGGGAGAGAGCATATCCGGAGCAACAGCTGGAATCTACTTCTTCTGAAGGCATTTTTATGCTCTCCTAGTATCCGTGCATGTACTGCCTCCAGCACGAGAAAACTGTAGCAGCAGGCATGCCTCCAGCACTGCGCAGACTGCTAATACCTGGTTAACCATAAGCATCACTTTGATAGTAGAGCTGTATATCGTTCATCTTGTGGATCAGTAGGAGGATGGGTCGCCCGCACGGAATCTGAATGTCCTGATACAATGAGATCATTCGTGACGGGCGGTGTGGCAACCGGGACGTTTATATGATCGGTACTAGGCAGGATGAATGGGGAATATAATCTCGCTCAGCGATCGGGCACAGATTCATCCATTATTCATTCGTCCGAATGAGATACTCTGCACTTTATTCGTAACAGACGCGTTCTATATATCCAAACAGGGAACGGGGGCAAGTTGCTCTCCACGACAAACCAAATGCAGTTATGCAGAGGGGTGTGTAATTGTGATACACCGTACTACCAGTACTCCGTAAGTAGTAATAAAATCAAGAAGCGACCCAGAGCGTTGTATCTATCGCTCGTCAAGAACGCAGCGGGTCTACTAGCTTGGGGAGGGGACTGGACCGAGTCATCAAGCACGAATGGTCAAAGCAAAGGCACTGTGGAGGAACAGTGGCGGGCACTGGCACAGCTTTTTCCGCATCTGGAAGAACAGGATGAAAAGGCGGATAGGATAGGATGGCATCCATGCCATCAACAGTGAAAGACGAGAGACGAGAGAGAGGAGACAGCGTCGCCAGGTCGTGGGAGAGGACGGTGGCGGAGCCAAAGGCCATGAGCAGACCAGACCAGACCAGACCAGACGGCAGTGCCTCAGCCCTCTCACAGGTTCAGGTACCCCGCACATGCCCTCGGCCCTCCCCTCTCCTCTGCAGCACGCCACCGACAGGTTCCACTTGCCAGGGTTAAAATACAACACCACCACCACTACCATTTGCAGTAAGCATGTGATTAGTAGATGATCAGATCAACACAGACTGCCATTGCAATTTCAACATCACCAATACAAAGCAAGGGGCGTTCTTTCCTCCAATACTCTTGAACAATGCAATGCAATATAGTACAATACTTCGTGTAAGGAGGGAGTATTTTAGTATTTGGATCAAAATTGAACCTTGGCGACTTGAAAGCACAATACTTCTTTGAATATTATCAAAAGTTGAAAACTTCCATTTGGCGTACAAACACAGAGTATACAAATTAATAGTACAGCTATAATCATAAAAGAACATTTTACTACTATATCCATTTCTAGATGGACATAATTAGAAGTATGAATATGCTAATGAAGGAGTATACTAGTACTGGTTACTCTACTCAGTCACCGCGGTACAGTTCTCATTGTCGTGGACAATTGGGGGGCCTCATCCTCTGGATCTGGATGCTGATAAATGCTTACAAAACCTCTTAATTTTGGCAGTAC
Source organism: Eragrostis nindensis (assembly GCA_012490785.1). Lineage (NCBI taxonomy): Eukaryota > Viridiplantae > Streptophyta > Magnoliopsida > Poales > Poaceae > Eragrostis > Eragrostis nindensis. The sequence goes on along the minus strand of JAAXCT010003181.1, from coordinate 20,384 downwards.
ACCGCAGTTAGCATGGCTTTGGGCAGAAGATATTTCTTGCACCCGATTAGAGGCTGAAACAACAGATTAGAGGCATGCCCGCCAATACCCACCGTACCAACACCACCAGAGACTGTGGCCGGAGAGAGCATGACGACAGTAGCCAGTAGCCATGGCCGGGCAAACTGACACCCGTGTCACCCAGATTCCAAGATGCAGCGAAAAGCTGAACTGCATGTGAACAGAAAACTTTCTGCCCCCAGGCACAAACAAAACTGCTGCTTGAAGCGAAGCAGCGATCAACCTGCCTAGCATCCTCAAATGAGCATTGTCACGCAAATCTTAATCAAGAACCATAGCATTATCAATAATACACATAAGACATGCAAACTTATGACGGCAGATGGTGATAACCTTTTCTTCATCAGTAGCAAAGCAAAAAAAAAAAGGAGGGCGATTGACAATCTCCTCAACACAAAACCAATCCATCTCACTTCTTGATCTTAACGACGACGAGAAACCCAACTCGTAGCAAAAGCACCACACACACCAAAGTGCCCCCCTACGGACCAAATCACTTAACAAAAGGGAAAAATAAGGAACCTCCTCTATATGAAGGAGGCAGGGGCTCGAGCCCAGATCGGCAAAACTAACAGACCATCATCATAACGAAAGCTTAGGTGGGGGGATCTGTGGGAGGAGAGATCCTTCATGTGGGGCAGTCACGGGCGAGATGGCCGGCCTCGCCGCAGTTGTAGCAGGAGCGGTCGCCACCGCCACCGCCGTACCTCCCGCCACCACCACCACCGCCGCCGGAGCTGCACTCCCTCGCGATGTGGCCGGTCTGGCCGCAGTTGTAGCAGCCGCCGCCGCCACCGCCGCCGCCACCACCACCTCCGCCGTTCTGGAAGCAGTCCCTGGCCAGGTGGCCAGGCTCACCACACTTGAAGCAGCCGCTGCCACCGCCGCCGCCTCCGTAGCCACCCCCTCCGTAGCCGCCGCCGCCGCCGTCGGCGACGCAGTCCCTAGCCATGTGGCCCGGCTCGCCACACTTGTAGCAGGAGCCAGGACCGCCTCCACCGCCGGATCTTCTGCCGCCGCCGCCGCCGCCGCCCCCCAGCTACCACCGTAGCTGCGGCCGCCGCCGCCAGATCCGCCTCCGCCGCGGGAGCCGAAGCCCCCACCGCCGCCGCCGCCGCCGCTTCCTCCTCCCTTGACGAAGGATCCGTCTGGGCCGGTGACGTCGACGGCCTTGGTGCGGCCGTCGTCGCTGGTGGTGACGATGAACTCGACCTCCTCGCCCTCGGCGAGGGAGCGGAAGCCCTCGGACTTGATGGAGGACTGGTGGACGAAGAGGTCCTCGCTGCCGTCCTCCGGGGAGATGAAGCCGAAGCCCTTGGTGTCGTTAAACCACTTGACGGTGCCGCGCATCCTCGACTCCGCCGCCATCGCCGAAACCCTAGCTGCTAGGGTTAGGTTTGCTGGATCGGAGATATTTTCTCGAACCTCGCCGCGTGCGCGATCTTATCTACTCGGGGACGGTGGACTCGGCCAAGAGAAGCTTTATTTATAGCCGGCGGCGGCGTATACGAGGAGGGCGAGAGGAAGGGGGAGAGGATCGGACGGCCGTGATCGCCTGGAGGAGATGAACGGACGGGGCGATGTGGGCGAGCGGACAGACACCTACCCATGGGCCCCGCTCCGAGTCTCACGTGTGGCGTGGCTCAACGTGGCAGGAGCTGGGCTTGGCTCGACAGCGCCAGGGAGGCAGCGCTGTTAATTCTGTCGGGTTTATGACCGGTGGGCCTAGAATGAATGAACGGTTGGATCCAGACTACTGGCGCCGGTGAAGCAAATGAATTTTCTCTTAAAAAAAAGCAATTGAATTCAGGTTCATATTGCTGGTGTTTTTTTTTCCTTATCTCTAAGATTTGATCTAGGCCCATGGAGAGCAAATTCGTATGGATCCACAGGTCCAAAAAAAAAAAATCGTATGGATCCAGATGAGATGCATCTTGAAAGCCCCACACCCACAAGAGCCGTTTTTCTAAACCACTTTTTTCCCAAGAATTAGCAAAGAGTTGGATCAATCTCCTCTAAAAGTTTCAATATATAGTACGATAAATGAGAATTAGTTAGGCTTCTTGCCATATTCTAAGGAGCAACGTTGTTGTTTTAGCGCGATGCACAGATAGTTCAATAAATGCTCTCTACTCAGTAACAAAAAAAAAACACAATATATGAATGTGAAAACGGGGGAAAACCTATGATAAGGATTGTGGAGAACACTTGATTTATATAAATTGGATGCATATGAATTCGCCACATGAGATGTTTGGATATACACAAGAAAACTAAACATGCTATGGAAATTGTACTATAGATTGGGTTCCGCCACATTTCCTCCAAAATTCTTTGTATCAGTGGAACCATAAAGGTATAGCGATAGATGCAAGTTTTTGTTTTTTTGCGAAAGGGGGTGGGAATTATATTAACTGTGGAACTACAACCCACACCTTTTACAGAGAGCCCCCTGGGCACTTTACAGAAAGACCTCGAAAGAAAAGGAAATACAAACAATCCCTCTACTCTCGAAGTGAACACCATCCTCACCACCGAGCGCGACGACGCGATCTAGGCTCCTCGCTAAGCTCGCGACCACATTGTTGATGAAGCCGATTGATTCGAACGAAATGGTGCAAGCCGCCATCGACGACATCAGAAGACGGAAGAAGACCGAGGAGACCACACAAGAACCAGCACAAGATTTGCCAAGATCGACAACAAATTGAAGCCGACATTCTCGGACAGATCCACCATCACAAGGCGACGAATGGAAGCACAGCAACCTCCCCCTTTCGCAAAGGACAAGCAGACAGAACACCACATACCAGTGCAGACGAATTACGATACTCGATATGGAGGAGACACAAACTCGAGCACCATCACGAGGACATACCGGAGACCTACTAACCCTAGGGACAAACCTAAACTATAGACACCTACTAGATAAGAGCCGACGGCAAACCCCGGATCTCCTGGAAGCCCTAGGCCACCGGGGGATGGAGAGCGAGCCAGTCGCAATCGCCCTTATCGCCCGCTCTTCACTGTAGCTGATGGACGTGGCGGTAACCGATAGATGCAAGTTTTGTATAAGTGAAGACAATGAATTATAATTTGGCACACTGACTTCAAAATTTCAAGAGGTATCCATGTTATATCATGCTAATAAAACTTTTACTCCATGGTAATATTTTCTTTGGGGTTGACGATAGATCTGATACTACCCTCGACTGCAATGTTGTGGTCATGTTCACATTTTGAGAAATCCAACAATGAACACCAATCTATAATGTATAGCAACATGGGCAAACAAGTTCCTAATCACCAAAGCACGAACCTATTAGCGCGAGAAGAAGCAGGCGTACCTTCGGCCTGTTCGCCGGCTGCGAAAAAAATATCTGTGACACTGTAGCGGCTGCTGAAGAAATAACTGCGAACACTGTAGCGGCTGATAAGTAGTAGGCTGGGCGAACAAGGTATTGCTCGTACATAGCACGGCCGGCCGGGGGAGCGCCACGGAATTTGTCACAGGAGCATCACATTCTGCAGCTCCTACTGGAGCCATGGAAGAATCGGAGAAGACGAAGAGGTGTATTTGTCGGAGTCCCCTGCCCAATCTTTACCGGCACGACGGCTGTGCTCCGTTTCCCGTGGCGCCGGTGGAATTGCCCGTTCAGGACACATCCCGATGCCGATACCGACGAGCTTTCGCGTCCATCTTTGTGAACTGGAGTTAGTTAAGTAGTACGCCCAGATCCCTGGACGAGGAAGAAGTTTTGACACGCTTGAGACACGATGAGCTCATATTGGAGACATCGTAAACACATGGCGTCCAGGTCCCAGACGTACCAGGCCAACAAGCACAACGATAATACTAGTACAAACCGTATTGTCATGTGCCTTTCCCTCGAAAAAGTGTCGTCATTCGTGAGGCATGCAGCTGCGGGCCGTCGATCGGTTTCGGATGTCAGTTGGCAAACAAATTAGATGGTCGAAATTAGAAGCACAATAATGCGTCTTATACAGAGTCTACATATTTTGATGTTTTATTTGAAAGACTGGTACTGCCAACAAGCTAAAATGCATGTGACACTAGACAAACATCAAATTAAAAAAGTAATCGACGCTCCTAAGTCACAATGATTTCTTCTTCCAGCTGCCAGTGATAGTGATATTTTCAACCCTTGAGGCTTCTTGGAGTCATGAACCAGGAAAACCAGGACTACCAGATCACAAAAGCACCAACAAAAAGGCATTAAGTTAACGGTAACGGTAGAAGGAATTACAGTAGCCAACGGCAGTAGCTATACTACAAAATGACACATCAACTCCATGTGACAACTTCTCTCGTAATCCTGTTAACTAAAGTTAGAAGAACTCCAAAGCAAATACAGCATATTCTACAATGGGCTTCCAAATATCATAGCCAATGTCGTAGTAAGAGTTTATCATGTGGGACACCACGGAATCCGGAAAGCAAGACTCTGATACGGCATTGTCAAGTCGTTCTCCCGATTCAGATAAGAAATGAAGCCAACTCGCCAGCATAATTGCTGGCATCACGACAAACTTGCCATCAGCACACATCAAGAAACGATGTGAACAAGGATTCTATAGAGCAAGTGAAAGTTCCTGTCACAGCTCAGCATCCTGTTTGTGGCTACTGGCTAAGTGTTGTTGTTGTCTCATGATTTCCTCTTGCATATTCCTTGGCGTCCAAACAACATCCGTGCAAAGGCAGCCAATGCATTTGCCTGAACAAACCTCATAATTAATGACAAAGACACCTGCCTAGAACTATCGCGCCTTGCTGAGTAATTCCATCTTTAACGTGTCCTCCAACTGCGAGAATAGGGATACAAAGGTATCTGCAAAATAAAAAGGCAAATTAGTGTCATCGTATCTTTTACGTGTTTTATTTACTAATAAGCAACAAACAACGAATCTAAATATTGTAGTGCTCTTTGGCTTAAAACTTATAACTGGGATTGATCTTGGTTTCATGGTCCACATAATTAGAATATTGATGAACTTTATGTAACTCCCAGTCTCTATGCATACGAATATATGGCAAAACGTTACACATTCTATTAGCAGTGTCAATAAGAATAAGAGAACAATCTCTAGGATGTCCAAGGATTTTCTGTTCAGCAATGAGATCACTCGCAAATGTGTTAGGGTCGTCCCTATTTTCTAGATTTGTTAACTCCTCCCTACAAACTGAATAATTGCACCCTTGATGGCCAGGACAGCAATAACAACAGAGAAACTTGATAACCAACATGCCATATGATCCGTATCTACAGGCTCTGCCTCCCACAAACCAACAAACAATCTCCAAATGGACCCTAAACACCCTAGTGCAATTTATGTCTCCAGCATGGGATTAGCCACTAGCAGCTGTCTAGAGCCAGTGACAAGTGAGATGCAAGAGCCAGCCAGAAACCAGTACCACTACCACCCCCTTTTTACTGGATAGACAACTATTCTTCAGGACCATTCCATGTTTATCGGCCCAGCACAGCTTGGCAAAGTCAGACTGGACATGCTACAGGATTTTCATATGCCAGCCTGTACATTTAGCACCTTAGGGACGCACATACCTTTTTTATCCCTTGATCAATTGATTCAATAAGAAAACAGCGCACATGATTTGTTGGATATTCAGGCAATTCTCTCAATCTCAACCCACGAACACAAGTAGGTTTTGTGCTGCGATGAAGCTGCAGCGTTTCGGTTTTCTTCTCTTTCTTTATTTATAGTCCTAAGTAAACGCAAATCACGGCTCCGATTGAGCTGATGATGAGCCCTTACTGACCCTGAGCTCTAGCACGCGACCAGCACTTGCCGTGCACACTACTGCTCCTAAGGACTCGGACAACCGGAAGACCAGGACTAACAAACTAACTGACTGACCGTCAGCTCTAGACACTAGGACTCACTACTGACTGACTCAAGATTTACTGGCAACATTATTTAGTAAAAGTATCAGTTTACAAATAGAAAGGAAAACCACCATCCAAGACATGAAAGAGTCACTAGCAAGAATGGATCAAATTCGCGATCTTATGTACCATGAATTACGCAAGATAGATTATTCATTTCGACTCCATTGTTATACACAGTAGGTAGATAGGTCATGAACAGCTCGACATTCAAGAACTATGGAGTTTCTGTGGACTGGATTGAAGATGTGAGTATGATTATGTTCGAATACATGAAGACCATGAATGTACAAGTGTGTCAAATCGTAAACCAAACTAATAAAGGTACCTCCCATGTTTTCTCACAAAATGTATCAAGAGTCACATATAAACTGGGACATACCTGACAGTGCTTTATTCAATAATGAACCTTTGATAAGGAGGGTCCCAGGAATCTGCTCAAACACCTACACCAGTAAAAAGATAATGAGAAATAGTTTTATTTACAAAATTATCTGTCAAGGATCAGGCATTTAAACTTTAGTGGCCATACCATAATGCGGAAAGATGCACCTTTCACAGCATTCTGTAACTTAGCAGAGCTGTCTTCCAAGGATCCGGCAGAATCATCATGATGTATCATTGTAGCCTCATTGTGGTCATCTGACAATGTGACCTAAACAGATATTCCATGCAACTTAACAATACAGATTACAAAAGAAATTACAAATACCAAAAGAGAACAGTTTACATGTCGTTTTGATATAAATTTTAGGAACAGAATAGTAGGAAAAGAATCTTACATCAATAGAAAATGACAGAGAATCAGTTTTGCACGATAGATTAGAAGCAAGGAAAAAAGCCTCAGTTGACTTCAGAACTTGGAATGCACCATATCCGCGTCTAAGACCCTGAAGTCATAGAGTGGACACACGAGTTGAAAAACAAAGGTCAGACAAAATGCAATACAAACCAAAGCACAAATGTAGACATTCAGGAAATAACAGGGAAATTCTGGATCAGGTTATATAACAAAATTACTTAAAAAATACAAGTTTAACCAGGAAATTACATAGTAAAAGCACCAAATAAATAAGCTGAAACTAAAAATGTTCTCTACAATACACTGTTTGGTTGCAGCAGTCTCTTAGAACACAGAAAAATATAGTGGTCAAATGTCCAAAAAGTGCAGTGCTGATTGAAAAGGAAGAACAATTCGGATTATGAATGAGCTGATTGAAAAGGAAGAACACTTCGGATTATGAATGAACCTGGTCATAATCAAATTTGAACGACTTGTGTTCAAAAGCTACTTGAGCAATTTATCAAATTGAATGAGAAAATGTATGGTAAAGAAACAAAAGGGGACATTATGCCAACCTCAAGCATAAAAGAATGGTGAGTTTTTGCTGGAGTGTTGGATCTAAGAACTGTTTTTCTTGGAGCAATGAATGACCAAGCAAGGCCCCATCTAGCTGTTTGACCTTGCACAAATTCAGTTGTTTTCACAACTGAGGCTCCACTCTCACGAATTTTTGAGATCAATGACTTTAAGTTTGCTTTTCGGCCCACCATCGATGTAAACCACCTGATAAATAAAATGCAGAAATGCCATGAACTGATGAACAACACAGGTGGTTTATATAGGGTAAGCTTTAAATCACCTGAAGGAATTCGAAAGAGAAACACTTTCTTCAATTATATGTGTTATAAAGGCCAGCTCGCCACCAGGGCAAATCATCTCTTCAGTTGTCCCGCCACACGATGTTCTTGGGTTAAGACCAGCTTCTTCTATGCTCTCAAAGAATGGCGGATTGCACATACAGAAATCAAAGCTCTCACCCTCCTTAACAACTCCCACAAGTATAGGTGGTTTTGACGTCGCAAAATCATCCACTGTCTCTAAAGTGTCATCTCTGGCAGCTTCCTTGCCATTTGTTTCGGATTCAGAGGCAGATGACACTGCATTTGCATTTCTGATCTCAATCAGCTCTGCCAGGTGAGGGTTGCTCTCAACATTCTTCTTCGCCCATTCAAGAGCAACATCAGTCACATCTACAAATAAAAGGTCACTCGACTTAATTGAGTATACATATTTCTCATTTAACTAACTATTTAGTATAGTGCGATGCCTTACAAAAAATGTAGTTCAAAAGCATACCAGATCCGACAAAGCTCCAACCCAATAAAGACGCCCCAAGGAGCGGGTATATGCAATTTGCACCTGTTCCTATGTCAAAACCCCTAACCCTCCCATTTGAGCTGGATATTGGTGGTATCAGATCTGAGGAGAGAAGATCCTCGATCCAGTGGATGTAGTTGGATCTGTTAGGAACAGTGGGGCAAAGCTGCCCATCTGGAATCCACCTAAAAGTATTAAAATAAAAGAGTCAAGGCTGAATCAGAACTAACTATATTAACAACAATGTCAGTCAAAATTGCACGTTAATTACCGCTAAAAGACAATAAGGTACATTTGATTTATAAACTTTGACGGGTTTGTTTCAATCCGGTTTCTACACTCTTGGCATATATGGGAGCAGGTAATTTTTAAGAAGCTGCTTCTGGATTCAGTGGGAATACAGTACAATGTCAAATGACACGGATAACTATGTAAACTTTTCTAGCATCAGCATATTTTTCATGTGGGTACCGCAGAGAGACAACCTATGTGATCTCTTCCAAATTTCAAAATGTGGTGGTTGCCAACACTGAAAGTTTAGCATAACGTCAAATTCTTAGTTCTGGATTCACTTCAAAAGGCAGCATCAGCTGTTCATGAAACGCGAATCGGGCGGAACTACACAAAAATAAAATTAAGCCAAAATTCATGTATTATGCGTATTATGAATTTATGATGATTCAACTAGTCAAATTTCGTGTACCAATGCACGAAGTTTCAATTTTCAGTAGTTCCGTTTCCCTTTGTGGCTAGTTCAGGATATTTAGAAGCAACTGCTGGTCATCTGCTTAGGTTATGGTTTATTGGTTTAGAGAAGGGGAGAAAAGCAATGGGGACTGAGCTCTGCGGCTCAGGGTCACCAACCAGTTGACGCCGTGGTCGTGGAGGAGGAGCACTCTCGTGAGCTCGCGGGTGGCGGCGAAGTCGGTGAAGTCGATGGACGCGCGGCCGCGGTCGGAGACGGAGACGAAGGGGCGGAAGGAAGGGTAGAGCTCCGCCAACGCGGCGAAGTCCGGTGCCGCCTCCGCGTACCGGTTCCGCGGGTGGATCTTCGGCGCCTCGGAGCCGTCGCGCCGCCGCCGCTTCCGCCCGCCGGCCATCCGTGACAGCTGCTGGGCAGGCGGGAGAGCGCGCCGGAGAGGACAGGGGAGAGCGGGGCGCGGTGGCGGACGCGGGCGACGGTCCAGGCGTCCAGCGAAGAAACGTGGAGCCGCACTGATTTTCTTGGGCCTTCCATTCTTGCACGTAGGCCTTGCATAGCTGGGCTCTATCCGTGCTTGCACAGTTTAGGCCTGGCCCAATATCTTTTGCCCGTCATTTAGAGGACAAATCATTGCCATTTGCAGAACAGGTTTATCTCAAAAAAAAAAATTCAGGGAACAAGTCTACGGTTTAGATTTAAAACCTATATATAGGAAGATTGTTTTGCTTAATTCATGTATTATTACTGGTTTAGCATTTGATGACACATCAGGTGGAGAATTACAATGTTTTTTTTTTTGCGATTACAGTTCAGACAAATCACAACGCACGCATATTCACACAATGATATGATCATGAGCCTTTAATCATATGTTGGTTGCTTTCATTGTACGCAAGGAAGTCAGCAGATTTATTTATAAACTTGAGTTCTTGTTGATATGCCGACTTGTTGAGTTCTTTATTCGCCAAAAAAAAAGGGGTTCTTTGATATACCGACTTGCCTTTTTCAAGGTATCTATGCACCCTGAAAGATGGCAATTGGGATCACCAGACGTCGTCTTGCCTCTTAACAACGAAGAAAAGGTTATGCCACATCTTTAGCATCCAGTCCGTGATTCCATTTGTTTGATTGACATGTTTATTCCCGAGATATGAACATCACGAAAAGAAGTCTGAGAGAGATACGCAGACTCCACAAATGGGAATGGAACCAATGCATCATGGGGTCCTAGACCTGGTGTTTCGGCATGTGAAACAGGCAAAAGAAATAAGAATGGAATCACACAAATTGGAATGCAGATGTATCGATCGAAGCTCAATTTGATTTCCCCTCTGCTTCCGCATTTTGATCCTTTGGCCACATGTCACCATGACAGTGATGAACAATGGCGACTTTTGACAGCAGAAGCATGATTCTGCGCGTCTTTGGTGGTAGGAGTAGGAGGCAATTTGGAGCACCAAGCGGGGGGGGGGCCTCGACCGTCCGTGTTGCACGAGATGGCTCCGATGCACCGATTCTCAGAGGCTTTTCGTAAGAAACTAGCCAAATGCCCATGCGTTGCTACGGTCTTTTTCAATATACAATAGGTTGGCTTCATGTTATAACACTTCTAGCAAGCTGGCATCTTCTTTTGCTCATGTTAATTTAATTATAAGATATATGCACGGAAGCATTTTCTCATGTGTAACTTTTTTCTCTCTTTACTTAAACCTAACCTAACACACTCAAAACGTTGCTATAGAAGGCAACAAGACGACTTTTTACTGTGCTTAGGCGTTTCTAGATGCTTTGTACGTTAACAAGATTTAACATGATGGGCTTTCATTCCGTGGCCTTCAGCCCATCTCTTTCTCAACTTTCATGGCCCATTCAGCCCAACTCCTAGTTACCCTAACCATCCACGTGCCTCCCCTGAGAGACACGGCCAACACACAGCCGCCGCGCCAGTCGTCTCATTCCTTCCCTCCTTCTGGAAGCAAATGAAATGTGATGATGAGGCGATGAGCTCTAGGGCAGGTGAAGCAAGGAGGACGAGCTTGACGAACAGCAGTGCGAGGAGTATGAGTTTGAGGACCTGCGGCTCGAGGAGGATGAGCTCGATGACCTGCGGTGCGGGCAAGGTCGAGGACCAGCAAGACGCTGAGGAGCTCGGGGTCACCGGCACGCAAGATGAAGGGGATGGAGGAGATTGACCTCAAGTCTGGCACCGCGACCTCTGCTCCTGGTGTAAGCGTTTCGGTGGCCCTGCTCAGCTCCGGTAGCATGCCCTCGGAGAGCCCGCCGGCGGTCCGTAGCTCGCAGCAGATCTCGGTGGCGGGGCGCGCGCGCACCGCAACACGAAAAACTTCTGGCGCTTCCTGGCCGCGGAGGAAGGGGAAGGAGATTGAGGCAGAAGCTGACGGTGTCTGCTGAGAGGTGACGGACCAATCATTCACCACCAACTCGCTTTTTATGTATGGTAAAGAAACAGGCATCCGCACACGAGTAGAGAGGAACACGAAGAGGAGCATAGTCCGTGACACGGACCGGAAGCTTGGACGACGGGCTGGCTTGTACGTGACCAGGTTGTAGTACGTACGTGTCGGACTCAACTGGAGCGCACCAGACCAGGTGAAGGAAGCGGTCCGGAAGTAGCGTCCATTCCAAGCGGGATCCGCACCTGCCGTCGTCGAGAATATCGCCCACGCGCAGCCGGCATATCCCTCTCTCTCCTTCCCTTCCCAGCACGACGCCACGCCCATCCTCATACACCCCGTCCGTGCGCCGCGTACCTCCAACGGGCAACGGCCGCGCGCCGCATGGGCCGGGCTCTGGACCAGGTCCACCGACCTACACAAATATCAACCATCACCCACCAACCCGAGCCCCCGGTCCTTAACCCAACCCCAGTTACCGCCTCACCCACCCGAGTTACCGCCGAAAGAATCCAAGGCGCCCCCTCGCGCACGCCGCGCACCTCTACCGTCGCCTGCTGACGAAACTGACCCACCAGATCGGGCCCCACCCCTGCGTCACACCGCGCGGTCCCAACGGTGGGAGTCCCGCACGTCAGTGAGGCGTTAGGCGGCATCAGGTCACGTGGCCCTTGCAGTCTCCAGAGACCTAACCACGGTTACGCTAACCCCACCGCCTTAGACCCCGGGTTACCTATGCATCCGTCTGATGTCGACACGCTTCCCGATCAGACGGCGGACGCGGCTCTCGCCATGGATTTCTGCCCACCGAGCCGGCTATTTAACCGCACCAGGTCTCCTCCTCCCATCACAGGACACCAAGCCAGGAAAAAAATCCATCCTCACCACCAGATCCCGAGCTAGTAAACCCTAGAGAGGAAGGAGATGGCCAACCCGCGCGTGTTCTTCGACATGACCGTCGGCGGCCAGCCGGCGGGCGGATCGTGATGGAGCTGTACGCCAACGAGGTCCCCCGCACCGCCGAGAACTTCCGCGCGCTCTGCACCGGCGAGAAGGGCACCGGCAAGAGCGGCAAGCCGCTCCACTACAAGGGCTCCACCTTCCACCGCGTCATCCCCGACTTCATGTGCCAGGGCGGCGACTTCACCCGCGGCAACGGCAACGGCACCGGTGGCGAGTCCATCTACGGCGAGAAGTTCCCCGACGAGAAGTTCGTCCGCAAGCACACGGGCCCGGGCGTCCTCTCCATGGCCAACGCCGGCCCAAACACCAACGGCTCCCAGTTCTTCATCTGCACCGTGCCACCCCGTGGCTCGACGGCAAGCACGTCGTCTTCGGCCAGGTCGTCGAGGGCATGGACGTCGTCAAGGCCATCGAGAAGGTCGGATCCCGCAGCGGAACCACCAAGATGGAGGTCAAGATCGCCGACTGCGGCCAGCTCTGTTAGATGCAGTCCCTCCATTCGCTACTCGCTCCAAAATAAGAAGGCGGTCATCTATCTATCTGAGTCGTCAAGGGTCGTCGTGCGTCGTGTCGTGTTGAGTCTCGTCTCATCCACCTCATGTGTTTGTTCGTGTCCTATGGTTTTTCTCTCGTCTCGATTAAAGTGCTGCTGCTACTACTAGGGTTTTAGGCGGTGGATCTGCGAATCCCATGGTGATTGATCGTGTTTCTGCCTGCTGTTATGAATGGTGATGCTATGAGAACTGATAACCCGGCTATGGTGTTTGCGAAATTCTCGTGCGTTTGTTTGTTTCTTCAAACGTTTCTTTGTCTGGGGAATAAAAAAAGAAATTGGACTCTCTGTTCATGCTGCTCTCTCTCTCCGTTTATCTTGTTGGGACGAAGTGCAATTTGTCGTTTTCACCGTGCGCCTCGCTCCATGGGAATGCGTGCGAGTGTATTTATCCACTAGGGGTGCTCTTTTCTTAATTCGTTTTTATTATTTCACCTGAACCGGTCAAATAGCCTGAAGAAGCTATCAGTTGGATCATGGATTTGCTGTTTCTGAAGATTTGTTTGTCCAACTGATTACTAGTCACCCGTAATGTGTCGATCTATCTGAAGAAACCCAACAGTTACGTGACGAAGAAACTGGCAATCGTACCGGATTAAAGGATGAGACAACACTACTTTCCTTTTAGTACAAAAGTACTACCTCCGTTCTAGAATATAAACATTTTTGGATTTGTTGAAAGTCATATGTTTTCAACTTTGAATCTATAAAAATAAAATATTTTTGTAATGAAAAGTTGCATACTAGAATAGTTGCTAGATGCATCAGGCTTCTATTTTTTTGCCAACTTTGACTAATAATTGTTTCATTATTGATGATCAAAGTTAAAATAGTTTGACTTTTGACCAAACTTAGGAATGTTTATATTTTAGAACGGAGTGAGTACTCCTCAGTTATCTGTTACGGCTATAAAAGTAAAATATTTTTGTAATGAAAAGTTGCATACTAGAATAGTTGCTAGATTCATCAGACTTTCATTTTTTGTACAACTTTGACTAATAATTATTTTGTTATTGATGATCAAAATTAAAATAGTTTGATTTTGACTAATTCAAGAATGTTTATATTTGGAAACGGAGTGAGTACTCCTCATTATCTGTTACGGCCGTCGACAGGTCCTGACCATTACGCCGTACTTTCTTGGATCGTACAGGTAGCCAAATTAATCTGCGTCACGCAGTAGGTTCAAAGTATGTTTCCCTACTAGTACTTCTTGGATCAAAGTACTCCATTTCTTTCTTTAGAACGGTTAACATCTACTGGTGAAAGGGGTCTTAGCCTAATGGTTAAGACATCCGAGTAACACCTCTCAGGTCCTGGGTTCGACTCCCTGTGGGAGCGAATTTTCAAGATTTAACGGCATTTGTCTTCAGTGGTAGGCGACGCTCCCGTCGACGCGGCGCCAGTGGTGACTTCGTATCTCTAGATTTGCCGGCTCAGTCTTCGAATGCTCATAGGGTAGGGTTTGCGTACGTGTGTTTATAGGGGTGAGTGTGCGTGCGTTGTGAGTGTCTGAGTTGTACTATGTAATCTCAAAAAAAAAAAACATCTACTGGTAGGTGTAATGTAGATATATTCGTCCTCTCTAAATCGCATGGCGACCCTACAGGCTTGCAGGAAGCTTCGCTCTTGGCCAACGGTTGGAAATTGATCGGATCCGATCCCTTGCTTAAAATACGATGGGTCGCTGGATTCAATGCCATTTGGATTCGATCTATCCCACCATTTGCTTCATATTTACGCAATTATCACAGCTGCCGAATCCACCCCCATAGATTTCCCGAAAATGTGAGAAATCCCACAAAGAACAGAGGTTTCAGTTTCACCTGCAGCCAGTCACCGTAAACCATCATCCTCTCGGTCGATTACCACAGCCGCCGAATCAAAGTGCTGAGGAGCGGGTCCATCTTTCAGTGAGCCAGCCACCGGAGGGAGGCCCCAAATGGGTCTTACCCCCACCTGGCATGTGTGAGCAATAAAGGACAGGCTTGTGGACGGCTCGAGGCCGCAGAGGCTTTCGGCTGTGGCTTTGGCGTCTAGCCTTCGACGAACGGCAGGCGGGGCCCACCGAGCAGAGCAAGGCGTGGTCGCGTTGCTGCTACGCAGCTCTCTGACTGGCCGGGCCCCACCCCCCCCCCAAGGCCTCGTGGGTCGAGCCGTGCCTGTCGCTTTTTATCATTTGGATTTTGGGCCGCCGTGCCGGACGGGAAAATGATTGTCGTACTCGAAAAGAATTGCTATAATCCGTACGGGCAGCTCCTTTGCCGGTGCAACGCAAGCCGTGCTGAACTCCTTCCATCGAAAAGAACACCTGCTGGTCCCTTTTTTCAGCAGAGTTAGTTTTCTTTTTTCTTTTTTCCCTTCGATTGAGCCGAGTTAACTTTCACCAGTGCACCGCTGAGTTGGTAAAATCTGGGGTTAGGAGGAAAATGATTGATTTGTGCGTAGACACACGGCACAAGCGGCGGGCACGCGGCCGGATTGATCCATGGGTGAAGCAGAAATGGACAAGACAAGTGGATATTGTTTCTCCCATCCGGTGTCGTGGCGGCCCCGGCACGCGGAATCCCGTAAATGCTCCATATGCCCCCACTGAGCAAGGACTCGCGCGCAGCGCACTGGTCGTTTTTATCCGTGTCAATTCTTTCTCAAAACCTTCGTCTCAAAAAAAAAAAAACTTTCTCACAACCAAACCAGCTACCGGATCACCGCAAGTCCACAACACCGCACAAATTATTTCGTTTTGGTAAAAAAGTGGAACTCCCTGCAATGAGAGTCAAGGTTTTCGTTGGATATGTATCCTGCAGCTCGCTCTCTTCCTTGCAGCTTGGACTAGTATTGCACCAGTTCCGGTCTTCTGCTGCTTCCAGAAGACGGTCGTTTTCCTTACGTATTGTTGTCGGTTCGACTTGGGCACCGACCCGCGTCACGGCTACAATGCGAGCTTCAGTTAGGTCTTTTTTTTTTTTCGAGGTTCAGTTAGGTCATTGGCGAGAGAGATTTTTTTTTTTGAGGGATAAAAACACCCACTTCAGTATCAGCCGATTAGAGCCTGATAGCGACTGTAAAATGAAACCGCCGCACCTGCTAGGCTGCTACAAAGAAAAAGAGTGATAAATGGGCCATAGCCCATAGAGACGTCAAGAAAAATGGGTCCGGCAGCGTAAGACGGCTGGGCTGAGCAAGCCCGAAATGTGTTGTCATTTGCTGCGAGGAATCATGGGCTGCACAAAACTGTTTCGCGAGTTTGAGCCTACTCTGTTTGATCGGCTTTTCTGCGCCAGCCTCTCCAGCCGCAAGCCCCCCAACTCATCTCAAACATTCTTTCTGTTTTCTGTCATTTTCTTTGCATGAAGGGCTGCAGCATTCGTCTGTTTATGGCCGCATCAACCATGCTTCTTGCCAGACCTGGCTCGCCAGCAACACAAAGAGTCCTGCAGAAAACAGAAGCACCTGTTGCCTTACTGTCGGTCCCACTCCGATAAGAAACAGGCTGGACAACACGATCAATACACCACACATTTTCCCTGTTCTTATCAGATGACTCCGTGATGGCTTGATCATGGTCAGATGGATGGTGTCCATGGACTGCACTTGGACGCCGAAACAAGTTTTCCCACCGCAGTGATCTTATATGCAGCGGATCGGGGAATGAACATGCTGCAACAGCCTGTCCCGAATTTCCTGGGATATTGGAGGGAACCAATAACCACGCATGAAACTAACACGATCTTCTTCTCCTTCCTGCTGCTCTGCTGATATGCAAATGTACCACACGGTTGTTGTCGTTGCAGGCAGGACGGTCCACTGCCAGCGGTGCGGGCCACATATACACAACAAAGGCCCGGCAACTGCCGCCGGCGATCGATTTGCGAGCCAGGGAAGGTTCGTGCTGGTTGTATAAACTTCTTCAGTTTTTACTAGTACCTCATATACTCAATTAGCTGCCTCTGTAAGTTCGCGTTGGGTGTTCGTCGTGTTCATTCTATGTATATTGCAATGCTGAATACTAATGTCATTGATGAACAAACCAGACTTATGGAAGTTATGGAAATGCCACTTAACATTGAAGTTCTTTTTTTTATGGTTTCTGCATAAACGAGTTACTCTCACCTTGTGTTTTTTGCAAAGCTGATTTGGCGTGTTATATAATGCACTTTCGACATTAGATCTCCTTTGAGTGTATCCCATTTGTTTGGTTATTGGCTGAATGGTATCGGGAATAAGCTTAGAAAACAATTTATACTTGGAGTCGGTGCCATATGTTAGGCTATATGGTTAAGTTGGGATGACACTATTTGTGATGAAAATTTATTGTATCGCCTATGCAGGTAATCCACAAAGAAGCTCATTGGATCAGATAATGGTCGTTGTTTCAGAAGATGGAGGATCAAAGTGCTAAGAAACAAGCACACCACCATTTGAAGACAATGATAGTGGACATCTTCCTAAGTATGTTTAGCGACCATTTTGTTGGCATGGTGTGTCCTAGCCTCCTAGGCGGTAGACGGACTCTTACCCATGGAGAAAAAACTTGTAATAATTGCATGGTCAAATACAAGATTTGATTGTAGAAGGCTAGAAGCCAGGACAGTTTCATTTTGCTGGTTCCTTGGATTCAGAAGTCTAACGTGGCTGATGAGCCCAGCCCATGGCCCAACAAGGCCTCACGAAGAAGTGAACACGGAGAGATTAGCATCTAGCACAAGATATGAACCCGACATGATGATGACGAATCACACCAACTGTACTTAATACCACATCAGTATCGAATCTTGGTTGATATAATACTACTACTATTAACTGTCTGCATTGCCAAGCACATACTAGTACAATGAATTTCAAATTAATATAGTACTGATGACAATGATACAGCTAGTTGTACCGATCAAAATCACACAATGTTCCAAGATTAATACGACTCACCAATCTAGGCAAGAAAGGAATAGCTTTGCTCCTATCTCCCTCTCTTCTTCTCCAAATATTGTACTACTACCAGTATACTATAGTGGAAGTGCCCGTCCGATTCAACGGCCCTGCCACGCTCAAAACTTGCACACGATCGACGCCAATCATGCACGTCGACTCGATCCATCCGCCTCACCCGGCGACGCGCCGCGTCCTGCACGACACCAATGGGGACGCCACCTTGGCCCGCAGGATTTCTAGGCGACGCCGCCGGGCCTCCGCGGTGGATGCCGCCTTCTTCTGCAATGCAGCCCGCTGCTGCATTTGCCAGAACCGCTCCTCGGCCACCGCCCTGGCCCTGGCCCTCGCCGCGGCCTCGTCGCCGTTGTTGTCCGGCGGCGCCACCGCCGGCTCGTTCAGGTCCAGCACCAGCACCACCGCCGGAATTCGAGACCGGCGCCGCCGTCCCCTGGTG
This sequence comes from Eragrostis nindensis, assembly GCA_012490785.1. NCBI lineage: Eukaryota > Viridiplantae > Streptophyta > Magnoliopsida > Poales > Poaceae > Eragrostis > Eragrostis nindensis. The sequence continues at coordinate 2,220 of JAAXCT010003181.1, read as the reverse complement.
CAGCGCCAGCATTCGCATCTTGCGCGCCTGCTCCTGCTGCCGCTGCTGCCTCACCTGCGAGAGCGACACGTAGCGATAGACTCGGTTAGTTTGATGCGCCCTGCTTCCCTTTTTTCCTTTGTTCACGTAAGCGTCCATGGCAGGGAACATGTCGCAAGGCCTAAATCGGGTAAGCCAGGAGCCGAAAGGAAAGGGGAAAGGCAATCACGGAAGGGAAATTCCGAACTCGTTCTCCGGTCAATGTCTGTCCCAGTGACGACGGCAAGATTTCGATTTCTTTTTGAGGGCAGGGGAACACCGGGAGATGATGGGATTGCTCGGAAAGGTGTCGTCTTTCTTTGGGTTTGGGGAGGAGTTGGAGTGGTTTGCCGGCTGTCATGCCAACACGCAAGCGCCGTCACCGAGAGAATTTTTTTTTTTTGACACCGCCACCGAGAGAATTGAGCAGCAAGAAACGTGCGTGCGGTGTCCGTGGCAACCACGACTAGCACCGGCTGGATGAGAGGTGTGTGTGTGTGAGAAAGAGAGAGAGAGAAAACTCGGACCTTGTGCAGCTGCTTCAAGCTCTCGTTGGCGCTCCTCGAGCTCTGCAGCCGAGTTCTGTACTCCTCGATTTGCTGTTTTTGTTTTTAGGGGGGAACAGACGAAGGAACCAGCGTCAAAATTGAATCAAAACAGTGTGGATTTTCCAATCCCAGCTCACTACTGTCAACAAGCAATCAATGGGAAAAGAGAGCTGACCTTGAGGAGATCCGCGTTCTCCTGGGACAAGCTCGCGACCACGCCGCGCTGCTCCTGCAACCACTGCGAGCAACCAACCAAACAACAGATTAGCAGTATGTAATTTTTTTTCTCTTTCTCAAGACCAGAAAAAAACGAGTCAAAAAGCAAGCAGCGAAGACGTGCGACACAGCAGCGGCGCGTGCGCGCCAGATCTCGCGACAGGCTCACCTCATCCTGCACCCTGGCCTTCCTGGCGGCGTCATCCTCCTCCTCTGGCACCAGGCTTCCGGGAAGGCGAGCGGCGTGTCGGGGCTGGCGGCGCCGTCCCTCACCGCGGCGGCGGGCTTATTATTGGCGGCGGCCTCCAGCACCGACCTGAGCCGGCGGCCTGCCCCACGTGGGGATCTCCGGCGCCTCGCGAGCTGCCGCCGCATCCGCCGCCGCCGCCGCCGCCGGTCCCGCGCGCGGATGATTCGCGTGAGGTCGCAGAGAATGGCAGCGACCTCTAGCTCGCGCTCCTCCCCTCGCCCGTCGCCGCCGCCTCCATGGGTAAGGGATTGGGATCTTATCCTCCCACGGGAGAGCGGACGGCCGAATCGGGCAAAGACGAGGCGCAGCGGCGGCAGCGCGCGTGCTATGTGTGCGGGATTGCTTGCTGCTCGCCTTCCCAGCCCAGGGAGCGTGGTTTAATAGCTGCGGGGGGCACCGCGTGTCGCCACGTGGCGCGGACGGCGTGGGATTGGGTGGCCGCGAGGAGCCTGACGCGGAGGATGACAGGTGGGGCCCCGAGGTCTGGGAGCACGGGAGTGGCGGGGGCGACTCGGCTTTGGTTTTGCCGTGTGCGTGTGGGCTGCCTGCCTGCTGCTCCCTTCCTTCCGGCCTGCTGCTTTTTCCCCGGATTTTCGCTCTGCAGCACAGCCCCCGGTTTTCAGTTTATTTTATTTTGCTAGACCTATCTGATTATAAAGTTGCTTTGCCTCATTTATGTCAAAAATAATTTCAAATAAGAATCCTTGGCATTTTAACACAATGTATTTGCAATCAACGGTGTTTTTATTTTATAACATTTACAAAAAAAAAAACTAAATGTCATGCGCCACCATCACTAGTTTAGCTTCAACCAGCCGACCATCACTAGTTTAGCTTCAACCAGCCACACCATATCATTTTTTCAGCTCAAAAGTAATAGTGGTGGCGAGAATGGATGCACACCTTACTAATAATATGGTGAATTTCACTCGTTAACTTTAACGTAAAAGGAATTTTACATATAGTACAATCTTGTAGACCAGTAGTATAGAGAGTAACGTACTCCTCCGAAAAGCATAAATGGGCGTGCTCCCGCGCGTCGTCTTCTGCACGCATGAGTAGAGACGCGGGCGCCCACCGCGCATGCTTCTGTGGGTTCTGGCACTTTTTTCCTCATGCAACTGAGCTGCTCGACAATCAGGACCGGTAGAGGGCTCACGTGCGATAGCTACATGAGCAGAAGTTTGT
>JAAXCT010003180.1:0-42063 GCA_012490785.1 Eragrostis nindensis | reverse complement strand
AGGGTGGCCGAGCTGCTGGCTGGAGGTCAAGGGCGACGGCATGGGCGTGCCGCCGCTTCTGTTTCTGTTTCCTTGTGGGGAAAAATGAGTTGATTTAGGATTTGGGGAGGTAAAAGGGCAGTGCTGGCCTGTTAGGCGCGAAATTCGGGTCGATGGCGGGCTGCCGCGCTCGCGCTGACAAATTTGGCTGAAAAATTTTGGCCGAAATGTTTTTTTTTTGGACCCCACCGATAGACACGAAATTTCAGAAATTTCGGTGAAATTTCACCGAAATTGTTTTCCCTAGAATACCATCAGCTAGCCAGTCACAACAATACCTCGCTCCGCCGGCGACGGCAAGCTTGGACGACGGTGGCGCCAATACCATCACCAATGCCGCATGACATCGCTGCCGATGGCGCCACAACAGCGACACCTCTGCTCTCCACGGCAACGGCGACGACTCCGGAAGTGCCGCGTTGGAGCACGTTTGCGTTCGTCTGCGCCACGCTCGCCTCCATGACCACAATCCTCATGGGTTATAGTACGTGATGCTAGAGCCAACTCGTACTTCATCGTTTATCCGTTACTAATGCTACTACCTGGATTCAATGCTTTTGCTCGCAGATCTTGCGCTGATGAGCGGCGCGAAGCTGTTCATCCGGGATGACTGGGCCTCTCGGATGCGCAGGTCGAGGTTCTCTCGGGATCCATCAACGTGTACATGCTCCTGTCCATCCTCGCCGCGGCTGGGCGGCCGACCTGCTGGGCCGCCGCGGCACCATCGTCCTCGCCAACGCATTCCTCATGGCCGGCGCGCTCGCCATGTGCCTGGGCGGAAGCTACGCCGCGCTCATGGCCGCGCGGTTCGTTGCCAGCATCGGCTGCGGGTTCTGCCGCGTCGTCGCGCCCGTCTACAACGCGGAGATATCGCCCGCGGCAATGCGTGGCGTCCTGACGTCCTTGCTTGATGTAATAAAAGTACACTCTTGCACGCTCCTCCTACTGCTTGCTTGGTATGATTGAAGTCGATGTGTTCTTGCAGATTTTCATCAACGTTGGCATCCTCCTCGCCTACGCGTCGAACTACGCGTTCGCCGGCATGTCGCCGCACCTCGGCTGGCGCGTGATGTTCGCCGCCGGCGTGCTCCCGCCCGTGCTCCTCGCCGCGGCGGTGCTCGCCATGCCGGAGTCGCCGCGGTGGCTCGTGCTGCGCGGGAGGCACGCCGAGGCCCGCGCGGTGATCGCGCGCACCTCGGACGAGGCCGACCTCCGCGTCGAGGAGATCAAGCAAGCTGCCCAAACGCCGGACACCGGCAGCGCCGCCGGCGCGTGGAGCGAAATGCTCCTCCGGCCGTCGGCGAGCGTGCGCCGGATCCTCGCCTGCGTCGCCGGGCTGCAGTTCTTCCACCACGCGTCGGGCATCGAGGCCGTCGTGCTGTACAGCCCGCTCGTGTTCCGGCAAGCCGGCATGGCCTCCGACGCCGCCGTGCTGGGCGCCACCGTCGCCGTCGGGGTGGCCAAAACGTGCTTCATCCTCGTGGCCGCGCTCCTCTCCGACCGCGTCGGCCGGCGCCCGCTGCTCCTTGCCAGCACGGCCGGCGTCGCCGTCGCTCTGGCCTCGCTCGCCGTGTCCCTTCGCATCCGCGCCACGGCGGCGTGCGTCGCGTCGGTGCTCGCGTTCGTCGCGGCGTTCTCGGTGGGGCTCGGGCTGCTGGTGTCCACGTACAACGCGGAGATCGTGCCGCTGCGGCTGCGCGCGCAGGGCGCGAGCCTCGGCATGGCCGTGAACCGGGTGACGTGCGGTGTGGTGAGCATGACGTTCATCTCACTTGCAAACTGGATCACCATGCCCGGGTGCTTCTTCGTGTACGCCGGCGCGACGGCTGTCGCGTGTGTGTTTGTGTACACAAGGGTGCCGGAAACGAGGGGACGGAGCCTAGAAAACATGGATGAGCTCTTCGCCGACTGATCTTATGATGATTTATTCTAGTTCTTTGACAGTGAGCTTTGGCGTGCAGTGTTATCAGATGCACACAGCGTCGGTCCGATTGTCCCGTTCATTAAAAAGTACTCGGTTCTTACAGTGTGTTTCAGAACTGTTAAAAGAGCAAACAACTGACTGCACCTGGCTACGTGCTCCAATGGGGTCACGGGACGTTCAGCTCAAAGACGTGCGCGCCAGTAAAGAGAGAATGAAACAAGAGAGTCTTGCCAAGGCGTCCGTTAAGCGGCAACAACTCTGTCGGCGAACGTACCCATGAAGACCGATGCGCGTGAGGTTGCAGCACGGCGGCCCTCCGGCGAGTCGCGCCGCGAAGCAGAGGAGCAGCCGCTCGCGGCGTCCCTTCCCTTGGTCAGGGGCGGTCCTGTTTCAAGTACGATGCAAGTACGACACCACCGACCTCGGAACGGTGGCCGGCGGCTGGCCGCGATATCTGGGTGCCTGGCAACTGTCGGATCGGACCCGTGCGGCCTAGATTGGGTGCGTTGACTGGTCGTTGCTCCTAGAGTCCTCGGGAGCTGCATGAAGCACTGACGCAGCGGACGTTTGCCCCTCAACCCCGCCGGTCCGACAACGCGTTGGAGCGGGGACATGGTCGGCCTTCGGTCTCAACCACTAGTGGAATTGCTGCTGCCCACTATACGCCTGGTGGGATTTGCGGCATATGTTTGCATGCGTTGCTGGCTGCCGGCTGCCACAGCCGGCGTGTGTGTCCTTCCATCATTGCTCAAACCACCATCAGATGTTTCAAATAAGGCATTTGTGCTGAATACGGACTCTGATGCGAGCCATGCGAATAGAAGATGGAACAACCAAGACGAGCCATGCGAGCCAAGGTTGGATACTTAGGTGAATGCATCTTCCACCAATGACAGACCATGGAACAACTCATCTCGCAAATATCGATCCAGCTCATTTCTTCCTTGCTTGCATTGAACACTCAAATGATGACACCAATGGGACCATGGATAATCTTGTCTTGTAGACATGGTGTCACCTTATTGATTAGTAAAGTCAGACGCGTCTTGTATTTCAGAAGAGTATGCATTGAACAGATTTGCAATTGCACTATCAACTCTATTGATATGATGATCCGCACAATCTCCAAATGCTTGCCTCAAACGGAAGTCAACGAAACCAAACTTGAACCTAGAATCGAAAACCGTTGTTATACAGTTTGTCAAGTAATGAAGAAAAGCTTCCAATATTTTTCAAATTTCTTCTGCATTTCTCTAACCATGGATGCAATTATTGTGTTGGTACTTAATGCTCCCTCATTCAACACTTGTCTGACTTCAAACAATTTGCTTTCTTCTTAATATAATGAAACACGGCTCCCCTGCGTTTTTCGAGAAAAAAAACTTCAAACAATTTGATGAAAATAAAGATTCAAAGTTGTTGGGTAGTTTGAACTTGAAACAACTTTGGTTCCAGGGGCGGATCCAGGGGGTGGTCCAGGTGGGCCTAGGACTACCTTGGATTTTGGCCCATAATTATCTTATTAGTTTGCAATTAGCCCAAAGCACAGGTCTGGAGGTGTCCTGGACCTGGAGTGTGGAGTCAATCACGTTTGTGATCAATCGACGCCAGAAACCATTGTAGATCAAACCCGTCCTTTCATCAACGGCGATGGCTCTGTTCTTTGGCCACGCAGGTCGTGGCCTCCTTGGAATGCGAATCGCCCAACCACCTCGATCTCCCCTGCTTACTCTTAGAGTCTCAGTCGATGATCGCTGGCCGAAGCTAAGATGTGTCTTGCCAGGGACAAGCTCAGGCGGCATCAGGAACTGAAAAAGAAGGGCACTAATGAAGTAATAACACTAGTATTGTGTTCAGATCCCACCAGCCAAGTGTCGCCATGCCAAACCAGAATACAACTAGATCAGTTGAGTCTCTCATAATCACGAGGAAGCGCAAAGTGAAAAGGCTAGATTTGTATTCCAACGATGTATTGTAGTTTATGTAATCACGAGTACCTTTGCTTTCAAAACAAAAAGTAATCACGAGTACTTTAAACTATTTATACCAATGATCGCATTTGTATTTTGTCTTGGCCAATTTTTATACAATTCCGCCCGAATTTGGTCAAAAAAAATTTGGATGCACACCCAACGAAAAAAAATCCTAAATCCACCACTGTTTGGTTCCTCTCTTGAATACCATCAGCAGACCACAAACAACCTCTTGCCACTCTTCAGGCAAGATGGAGAGTATTGTCGTTCGGATCCTGCACTGCAAACTCAATAAAAGCTTCTTATAGAGGAAGGGCAGACTTGAGCTTAAGGTAGGTTGAATTCCAGCGAGTTGGCATATCAAGCGAAGGACGGTTCTTCAACATATACCTATCTATGCAACGACTTCTTTAGATTTCTTTTTGCTAGACTGCGAACCTTATGTACTTCACGCTCTCTCTACCATTGTTAATGACACCTATTACTTGTAACCATCCTTGATAATGATATTAAAGACATGAGCACCACAACAAACATGAAACAATTCCCCTCCACAGTGCAGCAAGTGTTTCCTATGGATGTCCAAGCATCAGTCGTTAGTGGGACTCGAGAATTACAATTCTTGACCATATCCCTAACACTAACCGGTGATTCTAGTCTATGTCCATGCAATCTAAGGATTATGACCTCGGGTGGGCGCTAGGTTGGGCACATGAACTTAACAAAGGCAAGCACAAAATGCACAAGCATTGGGCCTAATTAACCTCCACAAGGTTGATGTGATAACGATACAAAATTGTAAGAATGGATGTACATAACATTAATGTTTCAATTTTATTATAATATGACAAACAATATTATTCTAGTTCAAAATGATATTTATTCATAAAAGTTGGAAAATACAACACAAATTTAGCAACATGTAGAAACAACCAGACCTCTCATGGTACCATATCCAAAACTTATAACCGGATTAGTCATTACATCATTTACATATATCAAGATATCAAGTTTTGCACCTTTTATCTGGAAATATCATAAAGAAAATCATTTTCAGATGACATTGTCCATTTCATATTGTTTATGTGAGGCTGGTCCCACCTTAACCACAAGCTTGCTAAACAACTTGCTAGGTGTGTGTGCATCCAGTTGTGTTCCTCTAATAATTTGTGGAGTTGATTGCAGGCAATTTTTCCATTTGCACTTTAAGGTACCTTCTTGGTCCGGCATTGGATGTTTTGCAGTTTGTGGATTTGTTAAAATAGAAATAATCTGGTCCAATTTTGAAAAATATATATACATCAATAATTACAGGGTATACATACATATATACATTTATTTTTTAAGCAAAATAGGAGGAATTTCATATATACATATATCATACCTTTTATTTTTCAAAATCTTTAATTATTGAGTGTACATGTACAGCCTATCTATGCTAGCCAGATCCGCCTTGAGAAGCATAACACCTAAGTTCTCTTGGTTATGATTCATAATATGGTAGGTAGGAGGAGATATGGAAGAGGCACCTAGCTACCAGGTTGATGGATACTACAACTGGGCATATCTCCTCCTACCATGGTAAGTGATTTTTTTTTTTTGGAGATGTCTCCTTCTCAGGTGATTGAGATTTTGCTAACATCTCAGTCATTGGATTTTGATCCAACCACCCAAATTTTTCATTCACTCGTGCAAAAAAATGTTCTTTGGAAAACCGAAATTGTTCCACCTAAGAACTAATTGTTCGAGAAGTACAGTTCCAGTGTTCCGGCAATGCAATTTTGTTGTTCTAGACATATGTTTTTATTGTTCCAATAATATGACTAGCATTTTTTTCATACGAATAGGATGTGCGAATTTGCTTTCAGAATTTTGGAAACCGAACAGACACACATGCGCCTTACACATTGACCATAATTCTGATGTTCCTACAAGCTACAAGTACCGCAAAGGCGGCTAATGTTCTTTCAAGGTGAACCAATGCATATTCACGCAAAAAGTGTTGAAGTACAAGTGAATTGTCCATCGATGCAACTGGCCGTGCAAACTAGCTCAACAAAAAAAAGTTTATTACAAACGGCATGTTTGACGGCAAAGAACATTTATTTTAATTCTTCATCTCTAAGATCCATGTAGGATTGAAATTTATATGGTAAAAATAAAGCGGATGAAACATTTTTAGTATAGAGAACAATATGATTCCATTAAACGGTATCAGTCCACAGCTCCAAGAATTTTTGGAGTTGGAAACAGGGACTTTGTCATAAAGGACCTGATCAGGTGCAAGCTGAATGGATCTTTGGCACATAAACAACGTCGAATATAAAGATTAATTCTACCGAGTATGATTTTCTTTGCAGAAGATTATCTCCAAGTAGCACGGAAAAGTATGGTTCCATGCACCCTGGTAACAGGAAATAATAACCGATTATAGTACTGAATTATCACAAGTAAACGGTCCATCAGTAGTCAACTGTGGCACGGGAAACAGTTTCACTGATTTTGGTCGATTTTGAATCAAAAAAGTGAAATGCAAAATTAATATCTGGGCCTGGCTTCAAGTGGAACCTTTGAGGCATTGAGATCAGTAAACCTGAGAACCCTGTTTGCCTTCATCTTCCTTCCCTGCCTTGGTGGAGGGTGTTGGCACTCATTATGACCACCTTTTAGTGCCAAATTCTCTTAATATATCTATGATTATTCACCATATTGTATTGATTATTGCCACTAATCATGACGTTTGCTTCTTTAGTGTCTTTGTGTGTCTTTTGTGTCATTTTAGGTGAAATATAACATATAATGCAAGCGGGACGAATTATCCATGAAACATGGGTCGAAGCTTCAGCCCGCGGCACTACAAGACACCTCTGGACGTCCATGAAATCAATATGCAAGCCCAAGGTCGTGGCCCATGCCTAAGGATTTCTAGAAGGTTTATCCGGAAGGAAAGATCAATTCGCGCAGTCCAGAAACAGCACTGTATTGTCACGCGGATTTCAAGTTCAAGACGTGCTCTAATGGGAATCTAATGTAAAGGAAAGTTGTAGATCTCATCGAGAGCTTTCCGGAACATATATGGATTGTCCTGTTGGATTCTGGAGCTAGGAGATATGGGCCCCGCAAGAAACCTGCGCAGAAGAGTCCGAATCAGGACAGATATTTTGGCATCGCATATTTGGGAACCAAGACGGCCGAACCTGGAGATCCAATGAATACCAAAGTTGTAGATCTTTTCGAGGGCTACAAGATAGAGTCCAAGTTTGCTTTATTTGGAGTCCGGACGGTGGAGATATGATTTTTAGAAGGCGGAGCTGCGAAAAAGGAAAATCGAGTCCGAGTTGTACACGTTTCGTGCCGACCGGCACAACCCTTGTGCCGATCGGCACCGACCTAGATTGGGTGGAGGACGTCTCCAGGCACCTCCCCACTACATATATGTCCCAAGGACGTCCCCCTTTGTACGCATTGTCATATAATCAAAGTTTCGAGTTGAGAGCCAAAAACTTGCGGCGTTACGCCGCCGGTTTCACCATGTAGCATAGTTGTCTAGATTTCTTCTAGTTGGCTAGTTGGAGGAGATGGCTAGGGTTCTAAGAGGAGTCAACCCACGTGGTGAAGCTCTAATTAGGGTCTAGTTAGTCTATGAATTCAATTAGACCAAGGTTCAAGAGCCGGATGTCGTCATCGTCGCGGTAAGTGATTGTGATGATTTTCTATGCGATATATCGATTGACCTATCTTGTGTTCATGCTTGCTTTCGATCTTGTTCTCCTCTATGTCTTTCTTCTTGTTGCAATTTGCTATATTCATGTCGCGCCGACCGGCACAACCCTAGTGCCGATCGGCACCATCCTTGGATGCAACAGAAAGGTGCGTTGTTTATCTTGTCGGTGTTGTTTAGCTATTAGTAGATTAGTTGCCGTCCTAGGATCGCATGTGAAAACTAATTCTATTAGTAGATTAGCTGCCGTCGACAAGGATCGCATATGAAATCTAATAGTGACGCAATGCTAATAGATGCTCACCGTAGTGCCTTTTCCTTTGCCTTATTAGCCGCCGCCGTGACAGGGTCGCAGCAAACAGCTTAGGTGCATGGGTGCGAGACTAGAGGAGATGATAGATTGATGTGCTTCATTGAACTATAGTAGATTACCTTTTGCTATGAACTGCAACTTGTGCTACTGGTGTGTGCTTCATTCATATTCGGCTAAGACTCGTTAGCTTTGTTATTGGCTTTGCAATTCTCTCTTATTTGTTGTTTCGCTCTCTGTGCCGATCGGCACGGCCGTTGTGCCGATCGGCACATCAACACTTCTCTCCAATTTCTCTCCTGTTCAACGTCATATGCAATTGTGCTTAATGCTTAGTATTAGTTTGATGTGCTTAATAGTAGATTGCTTATGGTTTGCTTGCCGGTCCTTGGATTCGATAAACCTTGGAATACTCTTCTAAGGGAAAAGCTACTACAACTGACCCGTGCGCTTGCGGTCATAAAAGGTGCGCGTATCTCGCGCCAACAAGCTTTTCTGGCGCCGTTGCCGGGGACTGGCAACTCGAACCGTAGGTATTTCTATGAAAATTTTGTTTCAAGCTAACCCTATGATCTATCATATTGCATATACTCTGTTTTCTTTGTTGTGTTTATTGGAAACAGGACGGGAGCAACCGCTGTCAACCCTTCTGTCGACCAGCACAACGTTGATGCCGATCGGCATATGCGAGCTTCGGTGATTCTGCAACAAGAGCTAAGTACTCTTCCCTCTCCTCTAACTTTGTAGCGGTAGGTGCTAACGCTGTTAGTGGCCCAACATCTGCTACTTAGTTCTTCTTTGGACTTATTTTGCTTGTTCCTTTCGTATCTAAATTAGACTTTGTAGTGCTGCTAGGAGTTCAACCTAGTTTCTTATTCGGTTAGTTTTTGAATAAACAACGTCGTGGCACTATCTTTTGTTATCAATAATCACTACTTTGGTGCTCTCATTGATTTTGAAGAAGTGATGAATGTTGCTATTGTAGTATGCTTAGCATGATTCTTGACATGTTTGTTTTCCCCCTTCACTTTACCATGAACTTCACTAAATTCCAGCTCTAAGAATCATTGAGATTAGATTGCTATGCTTTTGACAAAGACCCCATTAGTTATCTTTCATGCACATGATTTAATTTTATATCAATGATCTCTTTGACTCGGATGTTTTTAAAACTATGCTTCGTTGTACATGTCTCCATACCTTGCATTGGTTGTCTTCTATCATGATCACTACCTACCAAAGCCAAATATGCTACACCTATATGATATACCTGTAGATTGCAACATGTAATTTGGTGAGTTGGGTCAAGTTTGTGTTCTTTTGGTATGAGACTTAGAAGCTGGCCATTCCGTTTGCGTAACTATCACTTGTTTTCTAGCCTTATTCATATTCAGCATTGCCTATTCTACTCTGGAATGTGTGCATACTTCGTTGAATATTCCCACCTGTAACCCATATTTCTTTTGGTGTTGTCCAATCCTTGTCCACAACCTATGATATGAGTTTCTCGTCGAGCCATTGCACTATTCCTATGGTTTTATGCACAAATTATCAAGATATCTTGCTCAAGACGAAGATTTTCATCACCAAACACCTCTGAAGACTTTCTGAAGCGCAAAGGATCAATTTGAGGCGAAAACGGAGAAAAATCGGGTTCGCGCCGGTCGGCACAAACTCGTGCCGACCGGCACAAAGTACGAAATCAGCGAAAAGCCCCCCTGTTATCTCCAGGAATCAAGCATTTGTGTTGCAGATGGTCAAGAAGAAGAAATAAAAGGTTTAACTAGTGCTTTTTCTTTTTCCACTTCCTATATGCTCGAAACGAGCATCGTTTAAGCATGGGGGAGATGGATCGTCATCTACATTCCGAAGCACTAGTTAATGGACTTCAAAGATTGTTGATGAAAGATCAAGATTGTTTATAGTGTTATATCAAGTCGCAAGAGTGGACTTCATAGAAGATTGTGCATAAAACTATCATATTCAAGTAAGTGCACTCAATTGGCTGAGACTCTATCCTTCCAACCATGTGCAATCCGATTTTGAGAACTTCGTTTGTGTCTTGAGATCAATTTTTGCCATTTGCACATGTCCACCTTTCTAAAGCGTGTGTTTCCTCTCTTCATCATGTTATTCCAATGGCCTTTTTGACAAGTCTCTGTAAAACCAAGTAGAACTATCTCTTGATTTGACAATATTCTAAGTTACATTGTTTTGTTAGAACATCTTCCCTACCAAGCTACTCATATATGCCTCCACTAAATATTTGTAGAATAGGGATTTTGCTTGGCTGATTGAGAGACTTGAGAGTTGAGTGCATATGTGATTTATGATATATGATTTCAATTCTTGGTCGAGATATGTATTTTTATAAAAACTTCTCTCGTACAATTCCTGAGTTAAAGAGTGATTTGTTCATATACTGTGCATCGGTTTTTATTAAACTATGTGGTTGGTTCTAAGTTAATGGTTGCTGTCTTTGATCTTTGAAACTTATGAGCTGGATAATCAATAGAATACTTAAATGATTAAGCATGGGGGAGATATATGTGTCTTGATGATTGTGAATCATATGACATGATTGCAATGCTGATCTTCTATTTAGAGAATTTTCGTGTTTGGATTTGCTCGAGGACGAGCAAAAGCTAAGCATGGGGGTGTTGTTGGCACTCATTATGACCACCTTTTAGTGCCAAATTCTCTTAATATATCTATGATTATCACCATATGTATTGATTATTGCCACTAATCATGACGTTTTGCTTCTTTAGTGTCTTTTTGTGTCTTTGTGTCATTTTAGGTGAAATATAACATATAATGCAAGCGGGACGAATTATCCATGAACATGGGTCGAAGCTTCAGCCCGCGGCACTACAAGACACCTCTGGACGTCCATGGAATCCCAATATGCAAGCCCAAGGTCGTGGCCCAATGCCTAAGGATTTCTAGAAGGTTTATCCGGAAGGAAAGATCAATTCGCGCAGTCCAGAAACAGCACTGTATTGTCACGCGGATTTCGAGTTCAAGACGTGCTCTAATGGGAATCTAATGTAAAGGAAAGTTGTAGATCTCGTCGAGAGCTTTCCGGAAAATATATGGATTGTCCCGTTTGGATTCTGGAGCTAGGAGATATGGGCCCCGCAAGGAAACCTGCGCAGAAGAGTCCGAATCAGGATAGATATTTTGGCATCGCATATTTGGGAACCAAGACGGCCGAACCTGGAGATCCAATGAATACCAAAGTTGTAGATCTTTTCGAGGGCTACAAGATAGAGTCCAAGTTTGCTTTATTTGGAGTCCGAACGGTGGAGATATAATTTTTAGAAGGCGGAGCTGCGAAAAAGGAAAATCGAGTCCGAGTTGTACACGTTTCGTGCCGACCGGCACAACCCTTGTGCCGATCGGCACCGACCTAGATTGGGTGGAGGACGTCTCCAGGCACCTCCCCACTACATATATGTCCCAAGGGACGTCCCCCTTTGTACGCATTGTCATATAATCAAAGTATTATGAGAGCCAAAAACTTGCGGCGTTACGCCGCCGGTTTCACCATGTAGCATAGTTGTCTAGATTTCTTCTAGTTGGCTAGTTGGAGGAGATGGCTAGGGTTCTAAGAGGAGTCAACCCACGTGGTGAAGCTCTAATTAGGGTCTAGTTAGTCTATGAATTCAATTAGACCAAGGTTCAAGAGCCGGATGTCGTCATCGTCGCGGTAAGTGATTGTGATGATTTCTATGCGATATATCGATTGACCTATCTTGTGTTCATGCTTGCTTTCGATCTTGTTCTCCTCTATGTCTTTCTTCTTGTTGCAATTTGCTATATTCATGTCGCGCCGACCGGCACAACCCTAGTGCGATCGGCACCATCGTTGGATGCAACAGAAAGGTGCGTTGTTTATCTTGTCGGTGTTGTTTAGCTATTAGTAGATTAGTTGCCGTCCTAGGATCGCATGTGAAAACTAATTCTATTAGTAGATTAGCTGCCGTCGACAAGGATCGCATATGAAATCTAATAGTGACGCAATGCTAATAGATGCTCACCGTAGTGCCTTTTCCTTTGCCTTATTAGCCGCCGCGTGACAGGGTCGCAGCAAACAGCTTAGGTGCATGGGTGCGAGACTAGAGGAGATGATAGATTGATGTGCTTCATTGAACTATAGTAGATTACCTTTTGCTATGAACTGCAACTTGTGCTACTGGTGTGTGCTTCATTCATATTCGGCTAAGACTCGTTAGCTTTGTTATTGGCTTTGCAATTCTCTCTTATTTTGTTGTTTCGCTCTCTGTGCCGATCGGCACGGCCGTTGTGCCGATCGGCACAACAACAAATCTCTTCAATTTCTCTCCTGTTCAACGTCATATGCAATTTGTGCTTAATGTTTAGGATTAGTTTGATGTGCTTAATATGCAATTGTGCTTAATGTTTAGGATTAGTTTGATGTGCTTAATAGTAGATTGCTTATGGTTTGCTTGCCGGTCCTTGGATTCGATAAACCTTGGAACTCTCTAAGGAAGGGAAAAGCTACTACAACTGACCCGTGCGCTTGCGGTCACAAAAGGTGCGCGTATCCCGCGCCAACAGAGGGCGTGGCGGTGCATCATCATCCTGCCTGATCATGCGTAGTCTTATTTCAGTCGTGGTCGACGTTTGTCAGGCAACAAGATCCATGTCGGCGGCGCCGGCCCATCCTTGGCTCCCTGCTCATAGGGATGCAAGTTTCTCAGATTTGGGTCATGGGTCGACCCAAAACTTCTCTCAAATGAACTAGAAATTCATCCCACCTTCACAAATCCATCAAGCAAATGAACTAAAGTGGTGACCCACTACTACCCATTGGGTACCCGGCCATTTGCATCCCTAACTGCTCAGATCCGCAGCTGCAAGTTGGTTACTCTCCTGGCCCGCATGTCATACACAGAAGTGTGGTACTACGACGGCAACGGCCTGCTCCATCCACGGTCCGCCCATATCGACATGCCCAAGTAGTCATCACCAAGGAAGAATATCTCGTCGCCACGCATAACCGGATTTAACATGCTGCAAGTTGGTTACTGAATTATCACCCGCGGTCGCACCATGAGCAGGCAATCTCTGGCGCGCGACGCGACGAGGTAGTGGCACCGTGATGACATCGATGGCGTCGTGCGGTATGGCGTGGCGTGGGAGCACCGGCGGGAGCATGCCGACGGCGTACATCACGCGCCAGCCGATGTACATCGAGCAAGGTCGACAAGACGCCCACGCGAGGACGCCGGAGATATCTCGGCGTTGCATGTACACGGGCGCCACGACGTTGGCGAACCCGGACAGACGATGCGCGCGGCGGCGTAGCTGCCGCCGATCGAGCGGCATGGCGAGCGCTAACCTCTGTTCTTTCAGGTTCTGATTCAAAAATTGCTGCTACTGTACACATTGCTACTTCTTTCTACTCTGAAACTGAAAGCATGTTTGCAGAGCGTGGTTGAGTGGACAACAGTTTCTAAGCGGAAGAGTGGAGAATTCAGAGAGGGAGACCAATCGATAAAATTTGGACACCTTTAAGGTGCACTGCATCCAGTTATTTACTTTTCTCTGAAAAGTTCTTAGGGAACGTATCAGGTGGAAACTAACCTCTCCGTGCAAACTATGGAAACTTCAATCTGAGCCACACGATGTTGATCCAAGGGGGGCGCTCAGCGGAGGTGGGAGGGGTGATTTACAAGCTCAGGGGAGGTGGAAGGGGTGATTTGCAAATTTGCTTTTGCAAATCACCCCTCCTACCTCCCTTGAACGCCCCCTTGGATTAACATCGTGTGGCTCAGATTGAAGTTTCCATAATTTGCACGGAGGGGTTGGTTTCCACCTGATATGTTCCTTTCTTATTGTGTGTTAACTCCAAAAATGTGATGGTTAACAACCTGTAATGTATCATGTGCAAGCATTTTTTTTTCAATCAAACTCTTTCCAATGCTATTTATGAATGTTATTGTTAACATGTAATCAAAATGTAGTTTTTTACACCTAAAGCGTGGTACCTAGAAGAATTTTCTAGAAAAGGAGATATTTATAAAGGAAAGAGTTTTGTATCATATGACAGCGATTGGATGACTAAACTGGGCTATAAATTTATATATAGCCAATGCACTAGTTATTAACTCTAGTTGATTAGAACAAACACATCATATTTTCTTATTCTGGACCTGGATTCTCTAGTACTTCCACATATTGCAATGCAGGTAAAGACCATATTGTCGAAAATGAAAGTTTTCACTACTCTTTGTTATAATATAATGAACAGAAGAGTCTTGCCTTTAGTGGTATATTATTGATTCAAAGGGCATTCTACTAAAGGCGGGAACATAAAAATGAGAATGAGAATTCAAATATTCTAACTATCTTCTTTGATTTTTAGAGACTATCCATAGGGATAACCAAGGATAGTTAAGAATAAACATTTATGCTTCAAAGTTCATATCTTGGGTGAAATGAAATGTTGTGTAATCTATATTATTTTGGGAAGAAAATTTGAAAGCTACTTCCTCCTAGGGCTGCAAGCGGTGCGGGCTTGCCTCCATCACAGCTAGGTCGCCGTGCTACAATCCCGCAAACGGCCCATAGATTCGTTTACCAAAGCAGGTCAAGGCAACGCTGTCACGGGACCCAAGGGCGCTGGGAGTCGGCTTGCTCGCCCATGCACCAACGGTGCTGCGATTGTTGGGTAACTTCTGTGTGACGCTAATATGTTCAACTATGTAAGTGGATGTAAAATAGGAGATTCACGTGTTTAGATATATTATGACACACAACTTTTTCTTTCCTTACAGTCTCTATCTCTAAAGCACATTCTTGAGACAAATATGAGACACTGAAATTCAAGTGCTGGAGCCCTCTAAACCCTATAAAACCCTCTATAAATTATTCGGCGAAAAGCACATCCATGTCTTTCAGACTCCATCCCTACGTTTCCGGCACCGGTGTACACAGACACACGCGCGACCACCGCTGCATCGGCTTAGACGAAGAAGCACCCGGGGATGGTGATCTGGTCCGAAGCCAAATGAACGTCATGCTCACCACACCGCACGTCACCCGGTTCACCGCCTGCCGAGGCTCGCGCCCTGCGCGCGCAGCCGTAGCGTTACGACCTCCGCGTTGTACATCGACACCAGTGGCCCGAGCCCCTCCGAGAACGCCACGACGAGACGAGCGCGAGCACCGAGGCGACGCACGGCACCGCCGTTGCGCGGACGCGAAGGGACACGGCGAGTGAGGTCAGCGCGGCGGCGACGCCGGCCGCGCTTACGAGGAGGAGCGGGCGCCGGCCGACGCGGTCGGAGGAGAGGATGAAGCACGTCACGACGACGGTGGCGCCCAGCACGGCAGCGTCGGAGGCCACGCCGGCTTCCCTGAACACTAGCGGGCTGTACAGCACGCACGACGGCGTCGACGCCCGACGCGTGGAGGAAGAACTGCGGCCCAGCGACGCAGGCGAGGAGGCGCACGCTCGCCGACGGCCCGACGAGCAGCTCCCTCCACACGGCGCCGGCGGTGCTGTCATCCGGCGTCTTGACATTGACTGCCTGCTGCTTGATCTCCTCGAGCCGGAGGTCGGCCTCGTCCGCGGTGCGCGCGAGCCTCGGCGTGACGCCCGCGCAGCATAGCCACACCGCGGAGGTGGTCGCTATTTCAAACAGCGACCGCCCCATGTACCTGGCATCCGTCAGATCAGCGCCTTGCCGTTTAGATTTGGGTACGTGCGTTGAAAGGTCGTCGTTGTCGTAAGGCTTGGGCGGCCTTGCCGTGGTGGACCAGGCGTATCGCGATACTCCATGGTGAGCAGAGTACGACGCAGCAGCGCAGCACGAGGCGTCCGAAATGACGACTACTTCGTTTCGTTGTGCCAACCGCACTTGGATCTCACCGTCGTCAGGACTCAGGCCGGTGGCGAATAGCGCGACGCAGCACCAGACATGGACGGATGGTGAGTGCCCTGCTGCGGCGTGTGGCACACCCGCAGGCGTACGTACATGAACTGGTAACATAAGCCGTATATATACGAGCTGTTAGAGTTGAAGTACGTCTCGACGTTGGTGTCTTGGTGCCGATAATGGCTGGCACGCTCGCCGACGGCTGGAACGTCATGACAGCTCTTTCCAGGCAGCCTGCTTGATCTCCGCCAGGCGAAGGTCGGCCTCGACCGGGGGGCGCCGAGGTGCGCAGGAGCACCGCGTGATGAGCCCACTGCGGCGACGACTCCGGCATGGTCAGCACCGCGTCCGCTACGAGCACGCCGGCGGCGTGCATTTTTCACTTTACCTCTGACAATTAGGTTTATTTTACCGTTTCTACTACATTACGCGCCAGCCAATGTGCACCGGCATGCCGGCGAAGGCGTACTTGGACACGTTGCCGACGTTGATAAAAAATCTGCACGTTCACACATCAACCAAAATTAATAAGCTTCTAAATCCAGTGATAGGATCAGGAACGGCCGGAACAGTTGATGCGTACATCAAGCAAGGGCGTACATCAAGCAAGGTCAACAAGACGCCGCGCGTGGAAGCCAGCGATATCTGTACACGGGCGCCACGACTCGCGCGAACCTGCTCTTCGCATTGGAAACCACCAATGTCGTTTAGAGTGACCCAAATACTCCGGCACATAAGGATAATGATTTCCATGAAGAAAGGTACTGCTAACCTTCTCTTCAACCACTGAAATAGCTGCAGTGGCCTCATATGCGTGATTAATCCCAATAGCTTGCCAGCAATTCTTTTTTTTTTCTCGAATACGCAGGAGAGCTGCATATATTTGTATTAGAGGAGAGAAAAAACAATGTCCATCTCACTCCAAACCGAGCTGTGAGCGGCTGATCATACAAAAATGTTGTGACTTAAATAAAACACACAGGGGTGAGACCTGACCCGGGGCTAGGACAAACTGGCTTTGAGCTACAACCTGACCCAATATCCGCAACGAGCGTGCACCGGCCAGGTGCCACAGCTGCTGCTCATTGCGGAACTCATGCATGAGACTTGAATGGAGGGCTGCTTGCCATCAAACACACAAGAGGGTCGGTGCTTCTAGAGCAGCCAGGCACGCAGGATAATCAGAGAGCTTAGGCCTTTTCTCTTGTCTTTGGGTGCCCGTTTGCGCGCTTTCCCCCACCAGTCCGCAAACACTTGATCACGACGACTTGGCGCATTTGTTAAGAAGCCCAGCGGTGCCTCAGGCTTTCTTCTCTCTGCAATATACAAAGCTCACATGGGACAAAGTATGTTTCCTTAAGGTCTTGTGATGTCCTTTATAGAATGTTATTGTTAGCATGTAATCATTGTATAATTCGAATACTCTAATCATTCAAGTTATATATAAAAGAAATATCTAAAACCTGATATATATATATGAGATTTTTTATAGACAAATAACTCAAAGATATTTATACAGAAAAAGATTTGTATTGCTACATGACAATGATTCGATGACTAACCTGGGCTATAAATTTAGATATGGTCAAAACATTAGTTATTATGAATTTTAGTTTATAAGAACAATGCAAGTACTTTGATTTTCGTATTCTCGATCTGGATTTTGAACATAGTAGCCAGTTCCTCATATTACATACAAATACCCTGAATTCTGCAATTACTAAATACAAATTACAATACATGTAAAGACCATGTTGATGATAAGGAAAGCTTTCACGCTACGATTGTTTCTGAATAAAAAGGAGAGGCTTGAACCTACTTATATACTATTAATTCAAAGGAACTTAAACCACTCAAATAGGGGAGGGGGGGGAGGGGGGGGATAAAGGGGAATCATATCTCTAAGATCCTTGCCAATTTGTATAGTTGGTATAAAGTATATCTATGTCTAACCAAGGTGATTTTATAAAATAATTTTTTCTAAAAGGTAAATTTCCTTTGAGTCAATTGTTCCATTGGAATGTTGTATAAAAAATATTTTAGGAAGAAAATTTGAAAGCTAGAATCACCTCATAGACTCTATCGAAGTATAATGAAGAAACAAATCATAAGGGCTTGGGATATCATGAACGAGGTGCGTTCCAGGAAGTGGAAACACACAAGTTGGTGATCATGTAATATCAACACATAAACTCAATCAAAATAAAGAACAGGACAAATATAAATACGAACAACAGTAAGTCCTTCCAAACTAAGATTTTCTTGAAAATATTTTGCATATGTATCAGTATTTATGCTACAAAACATAACTATCAAAAACTAAGATTAGAGAAAAAAAAGAGAATGGAAAAGAAGAGAAAACTTACCCGACACTAATGGGCTTTGAGCGATTAATTGTTGGTGGGACGCGTTCATGTGCTAGATGTGTTGTCCGGCGCGGTCGCTTGTTTCGGCCACAAGGTGGATAGGACGGCCCAGAGATCTCTCGCTCACAAAGATGCCTATCAAGACCATGGAAAAACTTCATGTGCTTTCATGCCATCTCTTGTGTGAATAATTGAAGCTTCATGTGCTTTCATGGACATGGTTTCACATACCTGGCGGAATTGCTAATGTCCCTTTTGCCCAAGTGAGCTTCATCACTGGCCATGCTAATGTTGCCAGCCTGGACTTGTTCGGATGCATTTGAACTCACTCACTGCTACGGAAACATTTGAACTCACTCACAACTACAGAAGAAGAACAGTGTGGAGCAGGGTGCGTCAATGTCTAAGATTTACAATCCTGTCACTTAGCGAACAACTAGTCCATGTCCTCTAGCTAGCTTCCGACCCTTGGTCTCCGGCAGCCAGGCGCACACTCCCACCGCCGCACTGTCATACACGGTACACGAAGGAACACTCGGCCATGGTGATCCGTTTCGCCATCAAGATGAACATCATGCTCACGAGCGTGAAGTTCATCCGGTTCACTGCCATCCCCAGGCTCGAGCCCTTTTAAAATAGCCGAAGCGGCAGGACCTCCGCGTTGTACATGGCGACCAACGGGCCGAGGCCGATAGAGAGCGCCGCCACGAACGCCACTATCGCCGCGAGCACGCCAGCTCGGTCGTTGGCGGCCTTCTTATTTCAAAGGTACGCGGCTGACACACCACCACTTAGACTTTGGAAAAGAAATTCATTAAGTAGGAATTCTGCTTGCCCATCATAGGTTTGACCGGGAATTAAGATCTCTCTAAAGCGGTGGCGCACGTGTTTTTCGAACAAACAGATCTCGGGTTCGTCCATCAGTTCAGTGGCGACCATGGCGCACGACGCCGGCGATGCCATCAGGGTCCCGCTCCTCCCCTCATCCGCTGAGGCGCCATGCCGCCGGAACACGTTTGCCTTCGCCTGCGCCACGCTTGCCTCCATGACAACTATCCTCATGGGCTACAGTATGCGAAATTTTGTCAACATTTCTCTTTGCTCTCTCTCTCTCTCTGCAGTCTGCACCGTGTATTGTCGATGATTATTCTTGGTCTCCTGCAGATCTTGCACTGATGAGTGGCGCAGAGCTGCTCATCCGGGAAGACTTGAAGCTTACGGACGAGCAGATCGAGGTGCTGTCCGGGTCCATGAACGCATTCATGATAGTCCCCATCCTCGCCGCCGGCTGGGCCGCGGACCTCGCCGGACGCCGCGCCACGCTGGTGCTCGCCAACGCGTTCTCATGGTCGGCGCGCTCGCCATGTCGCTCGGCGCCAGCTACGCCGCGCTCATGGCCGCGCGCTTCGTCACCAGCGTCGGCGTGGGGTTCTGCGCCGTCGTGGCTCCCGTCTACAACGCCGAGATCGCGCCGGCGTCCTCGCGCGGCGTCCTCTCCTCCTGCCGGAGATCTTCGTCAACGCCGGGATCCTCCTCAGCTACATCTCCAACTACGCCCTGGCCGGCCTCGGCGGCGGCTGGCGCGTGATGTTCGCGCTGGGCGTCGCGCCGCCCGCGCTCCTCGCCGCCGGCGTGCTCGCCATGCCGGAGTCGCCCCGGTGGCTCGCCATGCGCGGGCGCCGTGCTCGCGCGCACCTCGGACGCGCCCGACCTCCGGCTTAAGGAGATCAAAGACGCCGTTGAGGTCGCCGCCGAAAACCGGAATAAGAAGCTCCTGCCGCTGGTCGCATGGGGCTCGCCGGCCACCCGACGCATCTTCACCAACGTGCTCGCGCTGCAATTCTTCCAGCAAGCCTCCGGCATCGACGCCGTCGTGCTCTACAGCCCGCTGGGGTTCAAGGAGGCCGGCATGTCGTCATCCAACACCGTCGTCATGGGCGCCACCGTCGCCGTCGGCGTCGCCAAGACATTCTCGATCCTCGTGGCGACGCTCTTCTCCGACCGCGTCGGCCGGCGGCCGCTCCTCCTCGCCAGCACGGCGGGCGTCGCCGTGACGCTGGCCGCGCTGGCGGCGTCGTTATCCGTCGGCCGCGACACGGGACGACCCTGAGCAAGGCGGCGTGCCTCGCGTCGTGCTGGCGTACGTCGCGGCGTTCTCGGTTGGGCTCGGTCCGTTGGCCAGGCGTACGGCGCGGAGATCCTGCCGCTGCAGCTGCGCGCGCAGGGCACCGGTCTGGGGACGGCGGTGAACCGGCTCACGTGCGCGCTACTGAGCATGACGTTCATCTCGCTCGCGAACGCCGTCACCATGGCCGGCTTCTTCTTCCTGTACGCCGGCATGTCGGTGGTCGCGTGTGTGTTCGTGTACGTGCGGTTGCCGGAGACGAGAGGACGGAGGTTGGAGGACATGGACGCCCTCTTCGCCAAGTAATCATCACCGTACTGTGTATGTACTCCCTCTTCGCCAAGTGATCGTCATCACTAGTACTGCTCATATAGTGAGATTATTTCGCTTTTTATGTGTTTTATTTTCCTGAAATGGGTGTTCTTGTACTGTTCCATTTGTTTGGAATCGTTAAGCTCCCTGCATCGCGTTCAGGATTCCCAAATTCAGAACTGATGCAGGGGTTATCTGATGGTAGGTCATGTCATGAATCAGTGAGTTGTTCGCATTTGCAATGGAAGAGCTTCGCCGTGGCGTCTGTTGACATGCAAAAACTCTGTCCGCTCCAGCGACTCGTCCATGCATTAGATTGCTGCCTTCCTTTGAAAGACTGACGCCCAGAGGATTAATGCGTGAACGGCAGTCGGCCGCGGATGTTTCAAGCCCCTGCCCCGGAGCACGCTGACGCGGCACCGTCATGGTGGCCGCAGCGAGGAAGGTATTTGTAAGCGGGCGGCCGCCGGAGGGCGGCGGCGATCCGGCGAGCCGCGCCACGAAGCAGAGGAGCCGGTCGCGGCGTCCCGGCCCTGGTCAAGGGTGGTCGCTGTTCAAATAGCGACCACCCCCGCGGTTCCTAGCTGACGCGCGATCAGAAACGTGCGGCTTGGATTGGTCAGGGTTCGGTTGACTTGGCGTGGACTCGGTCGTCATCGGGCGGACAACGCCCAGCCCCAGGCCGCGGGACGGCGCGAGTACGTTGAAGCGGCTGAGCTCGACGGCGCCAGCGTCCCCGTGCCAGACATCACCGTTGCCTGCCGGCTACCGTCACGCCATGGGCGGCGCCATCGTGAGCCATGGCTGAATGAAAGGTTCTTGTCGTTACCGTGGCGCCATCAGTGTCGGACAAGTGCGCGAACCGTGCCACTGCCACCGGGGCGTCGCTCGCGAACTGCGCGGCGCACCGGCGGACGTGTCTTGCCGTGCCGTCCATGGCGCCGGCGCTCCGACGAGCCATTGGCCGCATGAAGCGAAGGTGTCTGCGGGCGCAGGGAGGGAGGCTTGCAAGCAGAAGCAGCTTGGCGAGCCACCGGTTTCTCTTCTGGCATGGCGGACGGCGCGGCGTGAACACCCCAACTGCGCGCGAAAACCACTGGTGGCATGCACGAATCCTGCGGCGAGCTTGATGCGCAGGCCAAGGAGCAGCGGCAGGCCAGGAGCACCAGGACGCTTCCGGCCGGCACCGATGGCGAGCACGCCGACCGCACGGAACATCGGTGAGCGTGTCCTGGCGAGGAGCGTTAGTACCGTGCGCGGCGGTCCAGATCAGGGAGGACCGCGTACGCCTCGGCGTCGCAGCCGTCCATGCCGGCGGCGCCACGCCGAGCTGGCCGCAGGGTGGTCGCTGTTTCAAATAAAGACCATCCCAGGTCCTGGCGATCGTCTGATCAGAGAGGCCTGCAGTCAGATGGGGTGCCTGCCGTTCACTGGGACCTGGTCGTGGTGATAGTAGGACTCCTGACGGTCAGCGGAGAAAGACCTTGACGCGGGAACGCAGCCGCGGAGTTAGCGGGGCGATGCCGCTGCCCGCTGGCGACCTCGATGGCCGTCGGAGAGAGAGCCGACGCAGCTCCAGAGCTCCATGGCCGACGACCGCCATGCGGAGGCCAAGGGGAACACGCATGGCGTCGTGCGCCGCGGTGGCGTGGGCGACGCCGTCGTGCGCCATGGCTGGATGGTTTCATGATCCGGTTGTTGCGCGAGCGTACTGCATAGGGCAGGAGTTGTTGAGAGGATCCAGAGGACCATCACCGGAAGCCGTGGGACCTCCACGCCACGTCGTCGTGCCCCAGAAGCTTCGGAACGCCAAGAATTCGAGCCCCAATAACTCGGGAGCCCTGGACCTGCGCACATCGTCCTACTGCGGGCGGGATGTCTTCAGGAGTTGGTTTCTCGCCTCTCACCTCGCCAGTCTGACAACGCGTTCGAGCGGGGAGATGGTCGGCCTTCGGGGCATCTGGGTGTCGTCGGTGAACTCCTCGGCTCCTCCTACCTTGTCGCCGGCGCGGGTTATCTGCTGATGCAAATGTGCAACGAGTAACGAAGTGCCCAACGCGAGTCGGAGAACACGACGGCAATGACAGGTTCAGTTGCATCTTTTTACAGGTCCCTTGTGCTGCAACAGCAATCTTTTTACAGCAATGACATGGATAACAACTCATTTTCAGGTTTTGGCCGACAAAGAAATTAACTTCTTCAGGTCAATATATGTTTTGGGGTAGAAACCGAGTTGCTTACATAGTAGATTATGCACAAAAAAATGAGTGTGAATCCCATAATTAATGAATGTCTGCTACTTTTATTTAAAATTAGAATAAAAATGGACTAAGAGCATAACCTAAATGTCAACTAAAATTTCTGCTTGATCTCAAAAAGAAAAAAGAACTAAAATTTCTGCCAGTTGTTGTTGTTGATGATGATGATGATAAAATGGTTGGCAAGGAGGAGGTTTTACCTATTAGGTTGATGAATAGAAAAAAGAGGGTCTTTTGGTAAAACGAATCGTTCCCCTTTGATAAATGGAAAGAATGAGCATGCAACTTACAAAATCCAATGAAGATTTTGCAGATATTGAAGAAGAAATGCACACACAAGTATCTTAGGGACGGGGTGCTTTCTTTCAAAATTTGGAATCTGAACAGGACTTAATCAAGTCGATATACTGCACAAGCTAACTAAAATTACAATGATGTATTGCTAGGTAGTAGCCTATGTTGCCCTTCCTAAAGTCATTTATGGAATTTTCAATGTTCAAACAAGAACAATATAAACACAAAGAAGGTTTGATGTTCTTTTAAGGTAACAACAAGCATATTCCAAAAGAAGAAAAGAACTAGAGAAATGCAAAACAACTTGTTGCAACTATTTCTAAGGTTTTCCAAGACAATTAAGTTTAATCCTCAAAGTCAGACTTAAAATACTCATTTTAGATGCTTTAACAAAAACAACTTGCCAGAAGTGGATACAAGGGAGCGCTTGGAACACGTCGGCATGCCGTCATGAAGCTAATGTTCATGGGATTAATGTTGTCTTCTTTGGAGATCATCCTCTTGACAATAAGTCACTAGCGTAGGCGCCTCCTAAACTTGAGTTAGGGCCTCGGGCAGGCACAAAGTAAAGCATGTGGACTTAACAAAGGCAGGCAAAAGATGCCCGACAGTAGAGCTAACTGAAGTTCAGGGTGATGAAGTGATGACGATAAAGAATCGTAAGAATGGGTGTATATAACATTAATATTTCAAATTTATATTATGTCAAGCAATCCCACTCTAGTTCAAATGTTACTTATTCATAAAAAAGTATGAAATAAAAAAAAAATTAGCAACATGTAGAAACAACTAGGGACACAATTAGCAACAAGTAGAAAGCACCAGGGCTGCCATGTTCAATAACCAAAACTTATAAATAGATTAATCACTGCCACATATCAAGATATCAAATTTTACATAAATACCTTTATCTAGAAAGATCATAAAGAAATCACCATTTATATTGCTGACATTGTATTTTGAATGAGTTCCTAGGAAAATAGGCCTACAAAGTTGGGCTGTATTTTGAGCGAGCTGTTGTGTAAATGTGCCTAGCCCACACAAAAAATATCATGCATTGTACCAGACCCATAAAATACACACATTGGACTAGATCCATCCATATAAAAATTTCACAGCCATGGATCTGGCATGTAAAAGAAATCAGGCTAAAAAGGGTGATATTTGTAAAATGAGGAAGGTTCCAATTGAGCTTAGCCCACAAAAGGCGGTTAGTTCATGAGTATTTTGTTGTGCAAAATTTTATTTTGTGACTTTTTGGCTCTTCATGATGACCGATAAATGTCACAATTTATGACGGAAAAACTTTTTTTTGGTCAGAGAACATGATTCTAAACGCGCCATAGGTGATGGTCGCACAAGTGTCACATATTTTTCATCATGACATAATTGAAATTTAGTTTTTATGACATAAATCAATCATCACATATGGTTAACTTAATCAAGTTTGTGTAATGTAAGCTACATATCTTAGATTGAAAAAAAAACTGAAACTATAATGTAGATTCATCTTGAAAGGTATACTGTAATTCTAATAGGCATTACAATTATTATATTTGAAAAGACGGTATTACTCAAAGTTACACTTAGACAAAACAATGTTTAAGTGGGGATCGAGAGAAGACGTTGGCTTGACCGGTGGACGTTAGATCGCGATCCGAGGACTCATCACAATGAATATTTTCACCATTGCACACAATGTTGCGTTTCCATCAAAGATTCCTCCTATGTATGTGTATTTTACTTCCATCGGAGTTTGCTAGGCCGCAAGATCGAGACTTGAACTCTTCGTACACGGCTTACCTGAACGCACGGTGGGCTCCGACTACAGTCCAAAGACTCCAAACACGTGCCGAATGAAATCCTTCCATGAACAACACGTATGCCATGTAAATCCAAACATGCCAAAACAGCGGGGAAAAGTTTCAAATACCAACTCCAAAGCTACTACTACATGCGTCCAGATCGAGTCAACCTAGTAGAGACCCATATATTATGATCAATCTTTCGATTACAACTCGTGCACAGCTTCGAT
This sequence comes from Eragrostis nindensis, assembly GCA_012490785.1. Lineage (NCBI taxonomy): Eukaryota > Viridiplantae > Streptophyta > Magnoliopsida > Poales > Poaceae > Eragrostis > Eragrostis nindensis. The sequence continues at coordinate 16,796 of JAAXCT010003180.1, read as the reverse complement.
CTCCATTGTCATCTTCTCGATCGGCAGCGTGTCTTCTCGGCGGCAAGGATTCGCGTAAGTACGCACGTTCAGTAACATGGCACAGCAGTCAGCCGAGCTGCCGTCGTCTCCATGGCCGAGCCTCCCGCCCGATGCCTCGGCGGCAGTGCTCCGCCGCCTCGCTTCGCACGCCGACCGCGTCCGCTTCGCCGCCGTGTGCCGGCGGTGGCGCGTCGCGGCGCGGAAGCAGTGCCAGCCGCCGCTTCCGTGGCTCGCGCCCAGACGGCACCTTTTCAGCTACCCGAGCCCCGCCGCGTTCCGGTTCCCGCCGCCGCGCGCTACCACGGCTCCTGCGACGACTGGCTCGTCTTCCGCCGCGACGACGGCCGGTACGCGCTTCAGAAGCGTTCTCCGGCGAGACGATGCGGCTCCCGCCGCTGTCCCGTCCGGTACGTCGTCCACGACAGACGGAAGTCCGGGGGCATGACGAAGCCTCGCCCGTCGACATCCACGACGGCCTCGTCCTGCGGAAGGTGATCCTGTGCCCGGGCCCGTCGTCGTCGCCATCGTCGCTGAATCACAGGCAACGCGGCAAGGTGGCCGTGTGGCTTCCCGCCGGCACGGGTGACGACGACGATCGCTGGCTGGTCAGGCGCGCACGACCCTTGGCGCGGGCTCCGGGACCTCGCCTCTTCGACGGCAAGGGCTCGCCGTCGACGCCTACGGCGACCTCTACTCCAGGGACGTCGAGATCGAAGCGTTCAACGGCAAGCCCATGGTCTGCGCAGCCAACCGCGTCGTCGGCCGCGCCGGCGAAGCGATGCGCGGCGCCAGCGGCGCGGTACTCGTCGCCTCCGGCGGCCGGCTGCTGATGGTGGCACCGGGTGGTCGCCTCGGGCGACGACGACGCGAGCGAGGTGTTCGAGGTGTTCGCGGGGGACACGGGCGTCGCGGTGGGTGAAGGGTGGCGAGCGTCGGCGACGACACCGCACTGTTCGTCGGGGGTGGAGCTCCATCTCGCGGTGCGTGGCCGGTACGGCGAGGTGCCCGGAAACCGATCCATTCCTGGACGACGATGTGGTCGACAGTAGTAAGGGTGAGCGGCGCCGCGTGGGCCGCTTCGGTTCCTACGACATGTCGGCGGCAAGACGTCCCGCTCCTGGCGACCTCACGAAGTTGCGCAATGGCGCCGACACGCCCATGACCTGGCTCTTCCCAAGGTACAGCAACGCGAGACAATGAAGCAATCCATGTACACGACGTTAATTTTCACCACTATATAATCGCTCCGATTGATTCTTTTCTCTTCTTTTGGTAGGAAGGTGGATGTCGCGACGACCTGGTCGGACCTCTCCGCGGACGTGTTCCGCCACGTCTTCCACCTCCTCCATTCCGGCGAGGAACAGAAAGCACGAGCCAGGTCTGCCGCGACCTTCGCGCCGCCGTGCGGACGAACAGCGCCCGCATACTCCGCGCGGCGTAACTCGCGATCCCGAACGGCACCATCTTCGACTACCCGGGACTACCACGCCAAATCCCGCCGCCTCACCGGCGCCGCCGACTACCGCGGCGCGGCGGCGACGGGCGGATGGCTCCTCTTCTACGAGGACGCCGAGGGCCTCGGCATACTCCCGCCTGGTCTCCCGTTCACGGGGCAGACGGTTGCTTTGCTGCCCAGCCTGCTCGACATCCGCACCTGCTACGAGCCCATCGAGATAGACTGGGACAGCAGCTTGAGACGAGAAGGAGGAGGAGGAGCTGGGCAGTATGGGACGAGGCGGAGACGATGGCCGTGCAGAAGCTAGTGCTCTGCCCCGACGACGGCGTCGTCGCCGCGCTCGTCGGCCGCGACAGCCGATCCAAGCTCGCGTCGCTCGCTCGAGACTTCAGCTGGTCGTTCAGCGCGGGCGGACCGGTTGGCGCCGGTACGAGGACCTCGCCTTCTTCCGCGGCCGGGCTCTACGCGCTCACCTCCAGCGAGGACCTCATCGCCTTCGACTACGCCGGCGAGCCGCCGGCGGTCACCAGCGTCGAGCGCGTCATCAGCGGCGCCCACGCCATCCCGCACGACGCCGTCAACGTCGTCACGGTGCACTACCTCGTCCGACGCGCGCGGGGGCGACGACGAGGGCCTGTCATGGGCGGCGGGATTGTTCCCGCCGGCGAGCCTCACGAGGCGGCTGCGGCGCTGCACCAGCGGTTCGCCGTGTTCCGGGCTCGCCTCGGGACTGGAGTCGCCGGCGAGTGGGTGGGAGGAGCTGAGGGACCTCGGCGGCGACGCGCTGTCGTCGGGCGGCAGTGCTCCCGGGCCGTGGAGCCGAGCCCTCTCCGGCGTGCGCGGCGACGAGATATTCTTCCTCGGGGACGACTGCGGGGGATGGCCATATGGGCGGACCGCCGGTGGAGCAGGCCGTTGCCGTCGCAGTACCCCCACTCTGTGTACGACATGCGGAGCAGGGCGGTCACCAACTTGCAGCTGCGGGACCTGAGCAGGAGGGGCCGGCGCCGCCGACATGGATCTTCCCGTGACGATCAGGAGTGAGGTAAAGATGACGCATGGTCAGGCACCGCAAGATGATGCGCGACCCGGCCAATTACGTTGCAGCCCATGTTTCATACAACTGAAGTTTCTCTATGGTGCCTACGAGACGATCTTTCTCTATGGTGAATGTGCCTATCCGATCCTCTTTTATGCCGGAGTAGGGCAGAGGGGAGAGAGGAGAGTTTTTTTTTGTGGTGGTGGTTATTTAGGTGCAGGAGAGTTTGTTTTTCATTTTGACTCTTTTGTTCTTGACCTGCGAGCAACTTGGAATAGAGCTTCTTGTTTTTTTTTAATCTTTATGGCTACAAGCATCATTTTGATGCAGAGGCTGCAATATCAATATATTCTCGTTCTAAATAAATACAACAAGTTTCAAAATCTTCTTATATTTTTCTAAATTTATTTGCATCCAATGTTCAGCCCTAAAAAGGAACATGGGTAGAAGAATAATTAATAGACATGAATCATCACCAATGTCGGTATGGGTCCAACCCATGCTCTACTTTGCAGCTCAACTTCGATACCAGCATGAATCTCAGGAGAGAGGGGGGGAGGGGGTGGGGGGGGGGGGGGGGGGGGGGGGGTGGGGCCAAAAACCCCCAAATAATTTTCAGAGTCTCATTTATGTTGCATAAGCACGTAAAAGAGTGTTTGAAAACTCATAAGGTATGGCGACAGCATTCCGCCCGAACCATCCGTCGATCGTCTAAGATCACCAGAGAAGAGGGCGGAGCAGATACCTTGTGGCGAGTATGCAAAATCGCCACTCTAGTGTCGGGCCACGTTTCGCCCTGGCGAGCCAAGTCCATAGTGCCGGCTCAGTCTTATCGCCGGCGCCGCACTACCATGTGCCATGCCATCATCACTGTCCCCGCGACGTGCCCTCAGCAGCCAGCCATCTCCGACCAATTGCATCCTTGATTACTTGTAGAATCTTAACGCATGGCGTGACTCAGACTCTATACAGCGTCGCAGCGAATCCCGAACTCCCTATCCCGCCTCCGTTCGCCGCCGCCTCCGCGCGGCTCAAATATGCCTTGGAACATCGGAACCAAAACGAGGGGCTTATATGCAAAAATTTGTATCGCGATAATTAACGCGATAAGGTTGAGGAGCAATGTGTAAATACTTAGATTGCGATTAATAGTCACGATCCAATGAAAGGTTCTTTGCAAAATTTGTTGACCGCAGTCCGCCGCTCCGTAACGGTCTGGTCAACGGCGGCCGGATGGACGACGGCCTGCCGCCGTCCTCCGCCTGCGCCCGCCATTCTCCGGCCCCTGAGGCCGTATCGCGTCGCCGCCATCGGTCCGCATCTGCCCCGCCGGCGAGTCCCTTCGCCCCGAGCCTTACTACTAAGGCCGGACTCACCCAATCACCTCCGCGGGCGCGCTCTGACGACGACTGCCCTGCTCTGCCCTCTCGCTGCTGTCTTGTTTCGCTGGTTACTGAAATTCAAGCGACATGACACCCAACAAATTTGGCAGAGATTATAGCACGCAAGGCACCGACCAGTCTTGAAACAAGGTGCAAGAGTATATATTTCCAACAATGAATGCGTTAAATTCGAACCCCAGATTAGAACGAACCATATAGTATACTATCCATTAAGCATGTCAAGATAGAGGATTCTGCTTTACAGCTCTTTAGACACTAGTTTTAGACTCAACACTCCATAAGAGAAAAACACATACACGACAACAGTATGACAACATTGGACTCTATCTCTTTAACATCTACTCCCTTTCGGATTGGATGCATGTATAACAAATAGATCACTGGAATCTCAGATCATGTCCTTAAGCCATCCCCCACTGGTTGCTGTCCTGATGATCTGAAACAGTGCTGCAAAGGACACAAGAGGTAAAACGTGTTAGAATTGTGGCAAAATACTGCATACTTGCAACACTTTGATGAATTATGCCATACATGTCTGCGTTTAGATATCATGGTTAACATGTCAGTATCTGGCTTAATGCATATGCAGTGTAAATTTGGAAAGAGAGTTTGCATTCTATAGCACTGACAATGTTGCTACTTTGTCATCAATTACTGCTGGAGAGAAACATTCAACAGTCAGATAATCAGAAACTTATTAACCACATAAACTCATGTCATACTATCAAAACCATTAGCGTAACAGTAATGATTGTCATGTCAAACATATTTAGAGAAGATTATGCAACATATTTAGAGAAGCACAAACTCAACAGAAGCATCAATTCATTAGTTATTTACTTTTGAAAAAAAAAGGAAGAAGATAATGTTATGCAATTTGCATTCTGCACACAACAGGGTAACAAACTCAAACTAGAAACAGGGCAGGAAACATTTAGAGAAGGTTGGACGGCATACATGATCCGATGACGACGAAGATGAAGAACCCAAGCACCAAAGGTCCAACAGGGTAGTCATTCCCCTTCTTGACAGTAGTTTCAGGCACCGAACCCCTCCTGGTGATGTTCTTCTGGAACTTTGCGGTCTTCTGTCAGCAAGGCGCCTTGAAGTAGTCTGTCCATAAAAAGAGCATTGTAAGTACTCATAACCAGTATGATTGCTAATTTACATCTGCAGTGTCACCCAAAAAGCAAATCCACGTGAAGCAGACGAAGATCAAAGTGTAATAAAAAGAAAGGGGGAACATCTTGTGGCTATTTGCAGAATGCTACACAACAACAACAACTGCAATGTTGATGTTTCTTTGAATTTCGAATTCACTTTCCTGTCCAATCTACACACGAGATAACAGATTTGGAGGGTGGCCAGCCCATCAAAAGGAGGGAGGGGGGCGAGGGGGGGGAGGGGGGGAGGGAGGGGGGTGGGGTGAATAGTAGTACTGGAGGACAGTGAAATCCCAAACAAAATCGACTACAATGCAAAGTAATTTCTTCCTACATCAAGATGCCTTCCATCCTAAATCACATGTTGGTAGTTCAACAGCCGCCAACTATCATACAAGAACCGATTATTTGACATGATCACATCACTGTAACTTGAATCATCAATTATGCATCGTTCGCCCCATCTAGTTAACCAGCTAAGGCGCAAAACTTGATCCGTCCCCCCCATCCATCCACGACGACCCCACACCATTGAATTCAGCACGCGCAAAACTTGGCGCGATCGGAGCCGGCAACGGTGGACAGCCGAACCGCCTCTCCCGAGATCCGAAGGGAGCACCAGATCGCGCCAATCGCATGCGCGTGACACATCCATCACACGGGATCGCGGCCGCGAAAGCGGCAGCTTCCGGCTGCCCTCACCCACCCACCCGCGAACCAACCGAACGGGAGATCCGAAAGGGACCCTGCCGGCGACAAGAGGGGGCGAACCGCGAGAACGGAGGGCAGATCTCGGCACGGTCGAACTCCCCCGACAAAATCCTGACCGAGAAAGGGGAACAGAGCGGTACTGCGGTAGGGATGAGGGGTGTTGGTCGCTTACATCTTCTCGCCGGTGAGGTTGCCGTGCGGGGCAGGGACGACGACGGTGGCGGTGGCGGTGCACAGGAGGGAACGAATGGGGTGGTTGATTTGGGACAAGGTCAGGGGGCTTATAGGAAAAAAAACAACTGCGCGCTGGGCCGGCCGGCCCGGGCCTCGCTTCCCTTGCGTGGCGAGAGTGGAGCGCGTCGTTGTTTTGCCTTCTCTCCCGCGTGGACCGTGTGTTCCCACGGTCCCACCGCCGTCTGGAGCACAAGCGTGGGCTCGGTCCGTGGGCACGGAAGATCGAGACCGTCCAAAGAGCGCGGAGATCCGTGTTGCGCGTTTGTGATGCAGTGAGAGACGGGTGCAGGAGCGGTGGATGTGGGTGCGGTCGGTCGATCGGGGGGGCGCTGGCAGGGGTATTTGACTTGGCCCCACCCGGGCCTCCGCCGCCGAGGCGGGCGACGAGGTGAAAAACCGAGTCGGTTCCATCGCCGACGACGTCGTCGCCCAGTGGCGGATCCAAGATCAAATTCCAGCTGTGGCGAGCTTATCACTACTAATATTGACAAAGGACCAAAAATATAGACACCACAAACTAAATATAGCAATGTACTCATATAAGACAAAATATGATCAAAGTATTTGCAGTTCCAAAATCATTAAAAAAAAGGCGACTAATAGTTGCAAAAAGACACTACTTAAGCTAGTTGCGACGAGGAGACTGAGGCAGATTCATTCTTCGAGTTTTGATTGCCTGAAAACGCTTCATAATCCTCGCATCATCAAGGCTTTTAAATATTTCACGCTCGGTGTATCTTGTAGCATAATCAAATCATTGAGCCACTCATCAGCAATCTTATTACGCAAATCAGTCTTGATAAAATTCATAGCTGAAAAGACTTGTTCCACAGACGTTGTTGCCACCGGTAAACTAATGGAAAGACTGTTCCACAGACGTTGTGCTAACTCAATTAGGCGGTAAACTAATGGAAAGACCACATGTTTCAGTTGCGACATCTTCTCTTCCAGGCTTCCAAGATCATGACACTCGGTAAAAATCATCAACTCGTGCTTCTTGATTCAGTCGACGGGGACGTGGGCGCTTGTATTCTCTCATGTTTTGGAGGGTCTGGCACCTGCGTAATGATATAATTCATGGAAGGCACTAGTTCAGTTGTTGGGTCTGCACGTTTTCTGGTTTCGTTTATGGCGAGTCCCTCCACATTGCAAGGCAAAAACCAGCATCGACTTGGATGAAAAGGGGAAGGGGAAGGTGTATGTTGAGCTGCAGAAGGATCATGCTGCAGGTGGATCGACGGGTGCTTCGGCGACCATACATAGATGGGATCCGCCTCCACAAGGCTGGGCAAAAATTAATACTGATGCTAGTTTCCATGAACATTCAGGTGAAGCAAGTGCAGGAATTATCATCAGGGACGAGAATGGTCGCGTACTGCTGACGGCATGGCGCCTCCTCCGACGCTGTCTCGTCTGCCGGAGAAGCGGAAGCGGGGAGGCGTGCCTGGAAGGGGTGAGATTGGCGGATTGATGGGTGAGTGGAGACAACCAGCTGTGGTTGAATCAGACTGCTCAGTGCTGATCAGGGCTCTAAAGGAGTCATCTTCAAACAAGGGCAAGGGGAGGGGATACTGAAGGACATTCATGCTTCATGCCATTCCTTCCTGCTACTGTCTTCAGGTGTATCAAGAGAGGAGGCTAATCAGATTGCGCATTATTAGCACAGCAAGCTATGAGATGTAAGGAGTTTGTAGTTAGGAGGTTTGATTTCCCTTTGTGTGTCAGGAAATTGGTAGATGCAGAGTCGGAGTCGTCCATCTCTGCTCCTAGCAGTAGTAGGAGTGGAGAACATCAAGATTGTAACCTTGCTGTGGCTTAATTAATAGAGCCTCTTCCTTCACAAAAAAAAAAAAATAATGAATGTCTCAAGTTGATCCTTTATAGTTGCACGTTGTCCATCAGACTATACGTTATGCCATAGTATACGTATATATACAGGGGGTCTCGCCGCTGGGCAGCTATGGCGAGCGCCATGGCTCGCCATAGTGGTAAAATCCGCCACTGTCGTCGCCGTTGACTCGTTCGGGTAATACGGATCCGCTTCGTGCTAGAACGTGCCCCGTTCTTCTTTTCAGCACGTGGTATTCCACGGCACGGCACGGCTGAGCACGTCGTAGTACGTGCAAGCGGCCGTCGCGTCGCGTAATTCTTCTGCTTGTACGGGAGGGACGGGCATGGCGTGCCCGCACGCACACGCTCGTTTTCCTACCTAGCATGTCCGGCGTGCGTCGGGTCCGTGCACGCACGCACGCTCGTTTCGTTAGCTTGCCGGAGCTGGCGCGCGGTGTCCGTTTACACACTGCAGTAGAGACAGATTCAGGGCTGGTCGGTCGGTCGGTCGGTTGCCCGTGCCTGTGCGTGCGTGCACGGGCTCCGCAGGTCGCAGTGGCGGCCGTGAGCCGTGCGTACGCGGCCACGGCATGTTGGCGTGGCGTTATCAGCAACGGAAAAAAAAAATGGTGCAGTTCCGTCCTCTCTTTCAAGAGGAGCAACTTGGCGGACGGTTTTAATGGCTCTTGAGCCGACGGCACATGCATGGGTTGCGCAAGGTGATCGATAATGAGGAGCAACTTGGCGGAGGGCACACATGCATAGGTTGCCGCTAGCTAGGGGTTGCGCTGTTTGCTAAAAGATTTTTTGGAAGCGATTCTCACACGCCAAAAAAAAAAAGATTCTTCTGACCGAAGAGAAGTGATTCTGAAGTGATTTTTTTTCATAATTCTTTGGTGTGATTAAACTCATAGAATCAGGATACATAGAGAATCACTCCAAGAGAAGAAAAGAAGCTATTCTATTAGCTCCCGGCCCTTTTAGTTCGTTTCGTAGAATCGTTTCACAAGATCAAACTTGAATCAGTACTTCCTCCGAAAACACGGTGTTTGCTGCAACTTCACAGTCAGATTCTGGCTGAGAAGGCGCACGTGATGACGATGCGACGTCGACACGACGACTCCCGGCCTAAGACGACGTAAATGGCGTGTGCTCTCGTCTCTCGCAGCGGCGGAGCGCCACTGCCCGGCGTGGCGGCGTCGTCGCGCCGGATACCGCGCGCGCGCGCACGCCACGCCGATGGTTTGTTTTGTTGGCCCGTGCGTGACGCGCTCGGCAAGCGAGTCGGCCAGCAAATGCTTACGGTTGCTTCGGCCCATCAAATGGGCCATTGCGTTGCGCCGAGATGGGCTCGTCTTCAAAGGCTTCCCGGCAGTACACATTACTGAATTACAACGCGTAAGTTAAATTCCCTAAAAAAACAGCGTAAGTTAAAAATTCTGCGCATCATCGTCATGTTCATCAAACTCGTGGTTTGTTTGCAAGAAAGCAGTCACTGCTTGTACCCTTTCACGCGGCAGCATCATGAGGTAAAGCACTAAAGCTGTCAGTACATTGCAACGCCGTGATCTTTCAATAACGCAGTAATAATTGTCAATACATCTAAGCTGTCAGTTTCAGCGATACAAGGACGAACAAGTAAAAAACAACAACACGATTGCTTCCAGCCAATTTCCACTGCTAAATCTAACAAGAGTCCTCACAAATGCCACATAGCTCGCGCACACAGTGACACAGCACCAGCACCTACAACACAGTTCGCTATCACGGCTCCCCCCATCATTTGGACTGCTGCGACTTGCTGGACGGCATGCTGCGGACGTTCTTCAGCAGGTCCTCGATCTTGGACAGCATCATCATCGGGACGGGTCGCCCGAGCCGACGCCCACTCCAAAGCCGCTGCTGCTGCTCGCCACCGCAGCCGGGGGCGGCGCCACGGGGCGCTGGTTCTCCTGCAGCTGATTTCTCGAAGAGGTATGTTTCTCGGCCCTCGGCCTCCTCCAGGCGGCGCTTGAGGTACAGGCCGCGTAGTCTGCCCAGCCTTCTCCGCCGACTTGGCCAGCGCGATGCTCCGCAGCCGCTCCGCCTCCTGCCGCGCCTCGCTCGCTTCAGCTGGAACATCTCACCTCCGCCTGCTTCAGCCGCACGATGCTCTCCAGCTCCTCCACCTGCTGCATCCGCCGCACGCGCTCCGCCTTCAGCTCCTGCACAGCCCGGGCCTTCTCCTCCAGCTCGCGGTCGCAGGCTCCATGGCGACGGGCGCGCTTGTATAGCCGCATCTTCTCCTCGGCCACGACTCCATCTTTCGGACGGCCTCCTGGACGACCTCAGCGATCCGGTTGCAGGCCTCCTTGGGAGTGATCAGGCGCCCCGGCTCTTCGTTCTCAAAGTTCTTTGAGGAGTCAATCTCAAGCTCTGCCAAACACATGACGTGTTAACAATGTATGTTCAGAATTACACCAATGAGAAAAACAAATAACTGACAAAGTGCAGATAAATTCAGTTCAAATGTAGAAAATGGATAGTTTGTTTGATGGGGAAATCTGGACATTTGTTCATCACTGTTACTCTCTTGAACATCAGATACGGTATGCAGACCACCCATGTCCCTACTGTAAATTGTAAATCACAAAAGGTTTGAGGCCAAATTGCATAAACATACAAAATATGCACACTAACATAACTGAGCAGACCTAAAATAGCAAAGAGAAACTGTAAGTTGGAAACAGGAGGACAGGACAATACAAAATCTCAGCAATCAACACTATAATTAAGTAAATTATCCAGAGCTCAATGGTTAGGGTGGGATGTGACAATAAGAAACTCTGAGCTTTAGCTCACACAACACAAGATTGGCAATCAAACCATAAGGATTTGGGACGAATTTCATTCTCTTCTACCATTGTAAATAAAGGGATTGTAGATTGAAGTAATACTCATTTAACCCATAAGAATACACAAAATGAATCCGAATCAAACAACTACCAAGTTAACTAAACATGCAAAAAGTAAATTGTACAGAACATACCAACAGAAAAACATGTTTTTTTTTACCCACAGTTGCAAACATGTTTAGCACTGTATTTGACAGTAACAAATTTACACCGCCTACCAGTAAGCAAGAAAGGTGCAGAATCTCAAATATATGTAGCTGCAAATAGGCACCACACTAAGATATGCACCTTGCAACTCAGCATAATAAGAGGAGCTACTGAAAAAACCTGAATACACAAAATTACAGTGCCACAAGTAAGATATTATAGTTCAGCAAAGAAAGTTCTAGTACCTTGGAGTGCTTGTAGCACCATCCTAGGACTTATGGATTCAGCTGAAGCATTCCTCATCTTTCAACTAGTCAGCACATTTCCTATACAAGCTCCTCCCTTTCGAGTCCTCACTTAGACGGAAAATCTTACAAACATACTCAAGTTCCCGTATCAAGGCATCCCTGTCCCAACCAGGTGCACATTGTTGAAAGACATCCCTAACCCAACCCAGCAATTCGGAAGTCCTCTGGCACGCCTGACACCGAAAAAGCATCTCCGCGTGGCCAACGCCGTTCTTAACTGTAGTGCAGTCCCAAACTGGCCATCACGAATGCGCAATCCGTGTGTGAGTCCAGTGAGAGCAGATATCGCACCCAATCAGCGGCAAGTATTGACTTCGAATCAAACTTATTGCAGATCACACACATGCAGAGGTTGCAGACCCGATCCTGTTGGTGCATATGTTGCACCTACACTCCTCGCAGGGGAGAGCGCTCTGGCAAGCGATGTTCCGGCACCTCTTGTACAAGAAAACCTCCGTGAGGCGGCCCTGGGGTATGTTGACGCTCGGATGCAGAGAAGAAACGCCTGGATTCCGGTCTTGATGGCAACAAGGATCTCCAGCTGCACATGGTGCGCCACCAAAAGCATGGTCGGCGTCAAAGTCGACCCTTCCCTGAACAAGCTTCTGCAGATACAGGAACTCCTCTATGTGCTGCGAAACGCCTGTCCCTTCGAGAATCGACCGGAGCTCGGTCTTGATTTCCTCCAACATGTCCTCGCTCATCACCTTCATTTTGTCAGCGACGAGGTCAACCCTGTCCCGAGCGACCTCCCGGAGCGTCACTCGCCCGGCGCTCGGGATCCGACCGCGCGCGCCCTGCTGCAACTCGGACATGCCGTTGCCGACCACCTCCTTCTCCTTGTCCACCATCCTCACCGCTGTTATCGGCGCCGCTGCTATGACGGGGCCCGGGCCGCCGCCGCCGCCGCTCTTGCTGGGCTCCCCCGGGCCACGTCCCCTGGGAGCTGGCGCTCTCGGTGGCGGAGTCCTGGCCGGGGTCGGAGTTGGACAGTGGCTCCTGCGTGTCCGGCGGCGAGCCGACCTGCTCCGAAGAGGCGGCCAGGGGAGGAGAGCGACGTCTGCAGGGCTGCCGGCGCGCGGCCGTTGTGGCGCGGCGGCGGCATCCCTTGCGGCGGCTGCTGCTGCTGGTGGAAGTTGGCGCCCGACGAGGTTCCCATCCGAAATCAGAGCCTAACAAAACCTGCAAGATGCGGAAGCCATCAGTTGCCAGATCGATTGATAAATCCTTCCCTCCCGCCCAATCGAACGACCCGAATCCCAGATCTCGACTGCTCACTTCTCACGGGACAAAAGACACACCGGAGCTCGGAGCACTCACCGCATCGAACAGGAGCAGGGGGCGCGCAGGGTCGCCGGCGATGAAGCGCGTTTGACGAGAAGGCCCCTGCTCCGGATGAAAGGACGATAATTTTTGGGACGAGTGGTTGACGGCTGCGGAAGCGAAGCCGGTGGGTGGAGAGAAGAGGGGAGGGTTGAGCGGCAGTGCGGTTGACCTTCAGAGCAAGTGGGTACACAACGACTTTCAGAGCGAACATCGCTTGAACTGTACTCCTAGCTAAATTAATTGCTTGCAGGATGTATTGTTTATACAGAAATTCTTTTTTTCGAATAATCTTTTTATGAATAATATAGAGTAAATTCTAACTAAATTAATTACTTGAATTCCCGTAGCTCCTCTACACAGATTTTGTTTTGGGGGTCTCTTCACCACCAAAACATTAAGCAAGACAAAATTCTTAACTTTGACTCTAAGTTTCCAGGATAGCAAGAATCTGTCTTTTTAATCCCACTTGTACCAGCATGCATCAATTAAGAGAAAGAGTCATGCAACATGACGGGACAAATCAGTCAGCATGTTCGCTGGATACCTGAAACAGCCAACTATGACTGTTTTGGCTGCTTGTAGTGTTGCTACGTGAGTAGAAACAGCAGCAGGCCAGCAACAGCGGCTATTTTAGCCAAACAGGACCGTATTTTTGATCTAATAGCGAAAGTAGAGTGAAGAAATGAGAGACAATCAGTAGTTCCACGGAATTTTGACTCTTAATTTTAACTGGACGGTGACGGTATGAAGTTGGTGATGTGTTCAAAAATCCTAGCAAGCCAAGAATATCAAGACTGATCATCTAAAGAACATAATCAGTGTGCCTCTGGTTCTGGAGTGTACATCTAAAGAATCAATCATTATCGTTCTCTACCACGCAACGGTAAACACGGAAAAAGCTGGTACTAGATTCATGGTAACATTTTCAGTACATCATATGTGTGCGACCAATATTGCAAAAAAAATCTTACACGAAGAAATGAATGAGTGCTTGAAAACAGCCTGGCATAAAGATTCTGCTGCAATTCATTAAAATTCTTGCATTTCAATTGTGCTATAAAATAAAAAACCTGGGACCACTAGCATAAAGAAATGGACTTAGTGGATCATCTACACCGATCACTATCGTAAAATATTGTCCACGCGCTTTACTTCAAATCCAGCTTTATATAGTTTATACATAACGACAAAAATTATGCGGCATTGCAAGATAAGACCTTTTCAGAAAGATAAGAGCGCACGATCCCTCAGGGCCTATATTTTGTACAAACACATACGTGTGGTTGATCCATGCAGTGATCTCTCTCCTTCTCTCTTTTTTTTCTTCGTTATGGACTACTATTTGGATCTGTTGACTGGCCCAAACACTTATGACCCATCTTGCTTCCTAGCACATCTTCTCGCTTTTTTATTGTTTTCAGTTTTGGAATCCACATTTGATATAAAACAAATTGGTGCCCTTCACTTAAAAACCAACAGACAAAATAAAATTTTCATGTTAGATATACATGCCCCAATACAATTGAACTTTTGGAGGAAAAACTATTACTTCCACAACTTTAAATCAAAATTTATCATTATAGTTATATGATACTAAAGAGGATTTTAGAGCTCGCGGGATAGTGGGTGAAATCTCGATCGCCAGCTACATGTTAGAATTTGATGCTAAGATTCTGGATTAGCTTAACTTTAGATCTCTAACAGGGACGATATACTTATGGACTCTCAAGAAATCTTTACATACTCTAAGGAACGAACAGAATTGTAAACTGTACGACCTGTCAATGCAAGATACATCTGTTAGTACTTAGTTATACCAGGACCACCATGATTATACAACGTAGATCTCTCCTTCCCCTAATAATTTAAACGTTGCAATGTTTTGGCTTCAAAAACGAACATCAAAGCTACTTTTCACCCTCAAATCTTAAGATAACAATCTAATAAAGAACAATCTAAAGAGCTGACTGGTACGCCAGAAGAATAACTGGAAACATCCATCCACACTATATATGTAATATTCTTGTCTACCCCATGAAATCATCTCGGACCCTCCACATATATATGGAAAAACAAAATCAGGAAATACAAACGTTGGTTATACTTGATGATTATACAGCAAAAATAGTTTTCCAGACTATTGGGAGCTAATACTATATGGTACAGCTTCGCTCGGGTCCAGCAATCCAGTGCGGAATGGTGTGCACGGCTACGAGCGCAGCAAGATGGCTGATGTCGGAGAGCTGTTAGGCTTCAAGTTCAGGGAGACGACTCGGGAATGCCGTTCCGCTTGGCCACCCTCACAAACACCATCGACAGGCACGATGGTGCCCACCATGGCCTGCGGACTTCTTGCTCCCCTTTGAGGCACGCAACTGGTGAAAAATATTACTTGGAGTTAGACATGATAGAATAAGCATTCTGAGATGTACACACGCAAGACAAATAATAGGTTTCGAGTTGTTGTCTGTTCCAGAAACATACTATTTGGCGGAGAAAAAAAAACATAGAAATGAGGATGACTGATACCGAATTTGAAGCTCACTCCCATCATTCTTGAATCCATGAAATTATATTTCTCGAAGAATAAATTTTACTACTCATTGTCTTGTTCTTAGTTACTGTTGGGCTATGCTAAAATGTACAATGCACAAACCCATTTGGAACATTAATGCTCTGGGGAAAAAAATCATCTAGTTGGCACTCCCATTCGTGTGAAATTGTTTGTTTGGAAATTTCCAAGAAGCTAATTATATGTATGGAGCTTATGCGAATAGGTGATTGGATTATAGTAAGTAAAGTTAAGTTGTGCATCATCAAGTATCAAAGAAGCAACTCTTGCTATGTCATTAAGGACAAAATTATAATAAAAGAATGTAAACACAATCCATCATAAATGCGCTACAGTAAATGTTTGCCTCATATATTATACTGTTAACAAATATTTGTTCATGCAAAGTCACCAACATTCCCAAATGGAGACAATGTCTGCTAAGGAGTTGACCAATCAGAGCCACAACCCTACTACATAACAGGTATGTTTTTGCTTCAAGAATTATTAAGCTTGTGTTAATTAGAGCTTTATACATGATTATTTAAACTATTTCAGATTTTCTTTATCTGTTGATCAAAGCAGAGCAGTGAAACTAATTCATTTTTTTACTAGTCGACAAAAACTCAAATATTACAGTGATAAAAAATCAAGAACATGACTGAAATACACATATATATATATTTTTTCTTGAAAGCTAGTATGCAGCAGGATTTGAACCTTTGATGCGCCTCAATTCTTACAAAGCGTGATAAAATCTCCCCATTCCATATGACACCGCCTTATAAATCGCAGAGAATCTGCTCTGTGGTAAACATTGACAGGCTTTCCAGATATTCTCCATTTACATTTTCTTCAAATGCTTGGCGATAGCTGCCGAGATTATTTGCTCCAACCACAACCAAATCCTGCAGATAACATTTACTTTAAGGCAGAATGCAAAAATATATTGGATTTGAAGTGACCATATGGTTCCATGTGCAGTTGCATTAAGCTCAATTAGCCAGAAATGTCGTAAGCTGGCCGAGTGTCAGAAGCAAAGCATAACTCTAGATCATTTGAGAGTTACGAAAAAGTACACATTATTTCGTACTATGCTTACACACATTACTATGAAACAATAAGGGAGCATCAATTTGGACGAAAGAATCAACCAGCAAGTTCCATTGAACACAAAAGTTGGAAGGAAAAAAAATGTGCTGTGCACCACTGTGCCATTTATATGAAGAAATGGAAGCATCCCTAGCTCAGTAACCATGGGACAGCATGATTCTATCACACACAGACCTCTGAAAAGATATTTTCATAACAAAAACAAAAATAGACAAAGCCAACTCTCTAACGAGCCAGACATGAAAACCACATCCACCTTTGCACTTTGAACCTATAAATTCTTTTAACACTATGCCTCCTGTAGGGCGAATAGCTCCCTTGCCAGGAGACTTTGCAGGAATCATCTTAAGTCAGTTACCGTAGTAGACTTTTAACAAATTGCACAAGAATCAAATTATGCCATGCTCGCTAAATCCCATCACATATGTTTAGGAAATTAAAAGTAGTCAGTTTAATTTGTTTGCTAGGCTATGCAGGCTATTTGTGTTCGAAAAGGCTTACTGTAATGGGAAGGCATAAAACAGAAATTTACTGCACTGTCAAGCAAGATAGTTGTTCCAATGTTAGTATCAATTGGTGTCATCAGCACGAAATTAATTT